>PVHP010002698.1:0-85923 GCA_004024765.1 Zapus hudsonius
AAAAAAAAAACCAAAAAAAAAAAAAAAAGAAAGAAGGGAATGTGTATAACTGAATAGCAATGATCTGTGCTGGGTCCTCCCACCCGAGCCTGGTGGCTTAAAGAGAGAGAAGCTGGGTTTTGTTTGGCTCCTGTGTCTTAGTTTGACCTTCCATTGCAAATGGATTCCAGACACATGTGTCACTTTGGGCATCACGCTTTGTGTTGGTACTGGAGGGGGATCCGACCCAGGCTGTCAGACTTTGAAAGCAAGGGCCTTTAACTGCTTAGCCATCCCTCGGCCGCTTCCTGATTTATTAATTTATTTATTTATCTTACCATTTATATCTCAGCACCTGGTTAATGCTGGCATAGTCACAGGAATGAAGGAGGGAAAGGAGGGAGGGAAGGATGGGGAAAGAAGAAGGCAAGCAAGGAGAAAGGAGAGAGAGGGAGCAATGGCAGAAGGGAGAGAAAGGAAGATCCTGGTGATCAAAGTGAGGTATGTGTGGCCCATAGGAAAATGACACTGTCATGCTCCTTGCCTGGCTCACCCCTGTAGGAAAAGGGGCTACCTTCTCAAAGCCTAGAGGAAGAAGAGAGGCTTAGCCCAAGGCTAGTTTCTAAAGCATTTTGGGGAGGTACTTCTGCCTCTGATCCTGGGGGTGCTATACCATGCATGTCCCCCAATGGAGGCCATTGTTTGCACAACCACATGGCTTCCACTGACATCAGTAGACAGTCACTACTTCCACGCCCTCCTTGGTTTCCTAGTAATGTTCTCAGTAGCAGAAGGGTCACCTGCTGCAGCTTCAGTGCCTCATCTCTTTAGAGCCCCTCTTTCCCAGGCATCACTGTCCTCAACACTCTTCACACTCCAGGTCCGTTGTGTGGTAGGACATCCCTTCACCATGGGCTGCTTTTTCTTTGATGTTTCTTCCAAGTTAGATCCGGGTCCCCCAGCATTGGCCAGGGAATAACAGAGGTGATGGTGTGCACAGAGTTCCAATGTGTCCATCACTGTGAACGTTGCGATCAGATGTTGTGTCCTGCATGGCCTTCCCATTGTGAGAGTCCTCTCGCTTTGTGGGATATAAGTATTGTGTGTGTGTATGTGGGGTTGTACACATTCAAAACATTTTATCTTCATGAAAAAACTCATCAGCAGACTTGGCGTTGCCTACTTTGTTCTATGATATCCTGGTGACTTTTCTCACCGCTTGACCAAATCCCTATCCAAATGATTAAAGGGAGGACTGATGTTGGTTCTGTTTCAGAGGATGCAGTCAATATGGAAGAGAAGGCCTGGTGGCTGGGGGCAACTCCACGATGATGGGGCTGTGGTACAGCCTGTTTCCAACTCAGTGGATTAGGCAACAGTGGTGCATGGGCTGGACATGGGCAAGTGCTGTAACTCTCCAGACCCACCCAAAGGAGACGACATCCACCATCTAGGTTCCATGTGCTAAAGGTTCTTCATCTTACATATTAGCTAGGAAATAAGTGTTCAATCCATGAGCCTGTGGGGGACACACTGCAATCAAACCAAAAGGGCTGTAATCTATGACTTTGATTTTGATGTCCTGGTCTTTTTCTTTTGGATTTAGACAGCCGGGGTCCCTTGGTCCCTTTCCACTTGCGTCTTTGGACATCTTTTTTTTTTTTTCTCAGTGCCTCAGTCTCTGGCACAAGATGCTGTAGGTTCCACTGTGTTCCCTGTCTCAGCTCTGGAAACAGCCATTTGTCAAGAATGCTCTCTAGTAAAAAGCAGAGATCAGGGTGCAAGGCAGAGTGTGGCTGCCACCAGGTTCTCACTCCAGTCAGTTGTGTATGTGTACTTCTGCTTCTATCTCTGTTTGTGTTGGGGCCCTTGGTTAATACTGGCATGCCCATTTCCAGTATATCCTGAGAGTCTCTTCTAGTTTCATATATTTTGGTATTTCCAGGAACTTCCCTGACACCCAGAACTGTGGCTTCCATCTCTCATATTATAACCATTTATTTAAGCTATCTTCCTGTATGGAAAAATCTCCCTTGTGCATTGCTACCACCTCTGTCTGGCAGACATGTAGAAATCCTCCTGACCCTGTGGCTCTGACTGCCCGGCCACCTCCCTGTCCCCTTCCATGCTGCCCCCTCACCCACCTTGGCTTTGGTCCCTCACCACAGGCTCCCGCTCACACAGGCAGACCCTCCTATGCACAAGGCTTTTTAAAGGTCTCTGGTCTCCGCTTCTTTCAAAGTTCAGAATGTGCTCAATTCTTGTCACTATTATATACAGTTGTCTACTCCTGCACCAGGTATACAGAAGGTGCTCAATAACTGCTTATTGTGTGAGTGGAGGAAGTGTGCCATGGAAAAGGCACACAGGCAGGAAGGAGGGAAGCAAGTCCTGTTTGTCAATAATGAAGGAGCTAGAGCCAGACACGAATGCAACATCAGACACAAAGGGCTCGATTTCCACAAAAAGGGGCCATTCTGGGTCTTCAGACAGTAGAGAATAAACACTTCCTGGGCTCACGAGATGGTTGTGTGGGTGAGGGCTTGCTGTACAAGCATGAGGACCTGAGCTTAATCCCTACCACCCACATTAAAAACAACAACAACAACCACCACCAACAAACCATGCCTGCAACCCCAGTACTGAGGAGGGAGAAGAGACTGGAGAATCTCTGTGGCTTATTGGGAAAGTAGTTTTACTGAAAAACAGCAGCTGATGGTTCAGTAAGGGATTCTGTCTTGAGGAAATACAGTGGAAGAGTGACGAAGAGGGTTACTTGGTGGCTGTGTGCACAGGGACTCGGCATCTGTAGCCATCGACAAGCATCTGCGCACACACACACACATGTGCACACACTTTAACAATAAAAATGGTGTGGGGGGAGCTGGAGAGATGACTCACTTGTTAAGTTTTAATGGCCTGGGTTTGATTCCCTAGTACCTATGTAAAGTCAGATGCACCAAGTGGTGCGTACATCTGGAGTCCATTTGCAGCAGCAGGAGGCCTTTGTGCACATATTCTCTCTGTCTTTGTCTCTTTCTGTCTTTCTGCTTGCAAATAAATAAATACAAATATTTTAAAACATAAATAAAATAAAAGAACTCACCATCATCATTCAGCCTGGGAGGGACTGGCCAGGCCTGTGTTTGGAAATTTCTCTCTGGATGTCCACAGAGGCTGTGCTGTAAAAGGGATGGAAAATCGAGACCCCAGGTTCTGCACCCCATGTGTGGGCCAAGCATGTGCAGCAGGGGCTTGGGGCACACTTGGACACTGACTCATGGGTGCCATTGTGGCCTTCTGTTCCTGAATTTTGGTCCTGTAATTCATAGTGCAAATGGAAACGTGTCCTCTCTGAGATGTAGTTTGGAGGCTCTTGCGTATACATGCATCGAGAGAAGTTCCTTTCATACTTCATCCTTGTCATTCTCAGCTGCGTTTTCAATTCCCTGCTTCAGGATCTTCCTTTCCTCCTTGATGGATTGCTTGACTCTATCCTCATGGGCTCGCTGTGGAGGGAAAGCCCCATCTCTCTCGCCCCTCATCCTAGCAGCAACTGGAGGATGTGAGAAGCTGTGCCAAGGCTGGGGTGCAGACACCCCTCTGGGGGATTCCCTTGGTGCAAGCCATGGATGGAGGGAAGGTGGGACTGAAACAATGATGGCTGCACCATGGATCCCGTGATGCCATGCGCTCTGGACAGTTCTCCACTCTGGTCATCATCCACTGTACTTTCTCTGTAGAAAAATGGTGCTCCCTTACTCTGTGGTCTTTCATCTTGGACTGGCTGTCTCAGTTGAGCTATAATACCACTCACAATGTCTGTGTGAGAGTACAGATAAGATCCCATCAAGAGGCTTGGCTGACAGGATCAGGGCCAGAAGAGAAAACAATAACAGCCCCCTGTTGCCGGGGAAACCCACGGCCATCTGAGTTATGGCGATGGCTCTGACCTAGTGCCTCTGTGGTTCCTAGCAAGTACATGGAATAGAAGTTTCCTTCTATCTCCTTCCATAAAAATCTTAATAAAAATAAGAAGCATTCTTTGTTCTTTAGAAAAACCAGATTTTTTTCTCTGGCTTTGGTGACTCTGTCCTTCATGGAATCCTTGCTCCCCTTCTTCCTGAGATCCCAGGCCTCTTTGTCTGGCTTTAGGATCCATTAATAACACTCCTAATAATGCTCCACTCTAAAGGGGCAATTGACTCAGTGCCTCTCTGGACCTGCTTGCTCTCCATCTCTCCTATCTATCTGTCTGCTCTTCTCTTCACAGGAGAGGAGGCTGGGATGCCCAGTGACTACCCCAAAGCAGCCAGCAAGTCATAGACAGGGGCTGGAACCTGATCTGTGTGCACTGCACCACACCATCCTGTTCAATGGTTGGCCCCACATCTTAGAATCCTAAGAATGGCTTTGTATCTCAGAGCCTATGGTGTGATGTTTTGAGGGGTCCAAGCACCCCACTCAGAGCTGGTGTTTACTGCGCTTGTGAGCCCTATGGCATGATGTGGTTTCTCTGAGGCTTACCTCTTCTTCATAATTTGGATGCCTTAGATGTATGATGCTTATAAAGCAAGTCATTTAAAACTGTGTTGGCTACATATATGTGTTTCCTGGAGGTGTTGTGAGAAGTGCCATTAACTAAGGGGTTTAAAAAATAGAAGTCAGGGTCTATAGAGATGGTTTGGTAGTTCAGAGCACGTCCTATGCAAGCATGGGAGCCTGAAGAGGCCTGAGAGATGGCTTGAGTTCCATCACCAGGACCCACAAAACTGCTGGGTGTGAACATGCTTGTCTGTAACCCCAGTCCAGTAGGGGAGCAGAGACCTGAGAATCACAGGAGTTTGCAGAAAAGACGGCAATTTTCAGGATCAGTAAGCGACTCTGGCTCCAAAACAGAACAGGCGGAAGATGGATGAAGGTTATGCCACATGGAGTGTATGGGGAGCTGGATGGACACATGCACAGACTACACCCCCCCACACACCAAAAAATATAGAAATTGGGCTGGGGACATGGCTAAGTCATTAAAAAAGCTTGCCAAGCTTGCCAGTCTGGATTCAGTTCCCAACACCCATATAAAGCAGGCCCTATAAAAGCAGATCTTGCATCTGGTTTTTTTTTTTTATGGTGGCAAGAGACCCTAGTATGCCCCCCCATACACACACCACATGTGAAAATAAATAAGACATTATAAAACTAGAATCTTCAGACAGTTTCACAGGCTAGTGGTCCAAAATCAAAGTGTCAGCAGAACCAAGTTCCTCAGAGACCCACAAAGGTTCTTCTGAGTCTCTTTTTAGCTTCAGCGGTCACTGGTCATCCTGCAGCCCTTGGCTTGTGGCTGTATCACTCCTCTCTTCTTTTAAGGTTCTTGAATGGACCTTTTAAAAAACATTTTTATTTATTTATTTTCAAGCAGAGACAGAGAGACAGAAATAGAGAATGGGCATGCCAGAGCCTTCAGCCACCTCAAACGAACTCCAGATGCATATGTCACTTTTTGTATCTGGCTTTACATGGGAACTGGGGAATCGAATTCAGGTCCTTTGGTTTTGCAGGCATAGAAAAGACAAGAAAGAGAAACTATATGAAGAGTTGTAATTTCCAGAAGGAAGAGCAAGAGAGGATCTCCCAACCCTTTTCCCAGCCTAGCAAGCGGGGCTGTAGAGGGTCATATGGGGAATCACTGGACTGGTGGTTTCTTCTCCTAACCCATGGCAGTGGCCAGGAATGAAGAGGAGGAGCAGTGAGAATACAGCAAAGTTCTGAGTGTTTCCCAGAGCAGTGGCCCAATTAATTAGCACGTGTGACTCATCTTCACAAGGAGTCAGAGGCACTTGGATGGAGCCTTATGTAATACCAGGAGAAGATTGGTGGGTCTTTTGCCAGGTAAGGTGAGGGAGGGTCTTCCCAACAGCACCACCTCAGGAAAACCAGAAATTGTGTCTCAACCTTGAGGCCTGGTCTTATTTCATATGTAGTAATACAAAATCTAGGATTTGGTTCAAATCTGGCCATACCACCATGTGATGGTTAGGTTTTGTTGTCAACTTGATCTGTTTAATTATCTTGGGTGGGTCTCTGAGGATATTTACAGGGAGGCAGCCTCCCAGCACCGGGCAGGATGTAAAGAAGCTCAAAGAAGCTGGAAGTAAACATTCTTTCCTGTGTGGGCAGTGCAGGAAGGAAATTTCAGAAACTCAGGTAGCCATTAAGTCTGGGGAAAGGTTGCACAACCCCACCCTAAGGCTATATAAAGGGGAAGAAACTCTCTCCTGGTTTCTCTGCTTGTTGGCTGCTGGTGCTTGTTTGTGACTTGCACTCGCATCCTGCTCTCCTACCCTTCCTGAACATCGGAACCCAGTTTCCTTGGCCTCACATCGTGGACTTGAAGAGCAGCTGCTCCCAAGGGAGCCATCAGGCCTTCTGGGTTGGATCGGAACTGCTGAGGCCTCCAGCCACGTGGACTGAACAGCTACTGGTTCCTTCACCTATGAGCCTGCAGACTGCTATTGTTGGACTGTCGTAAGCTACCCCAATAAATTCCCTTTTACTGCAATCCATTCTGTCAACTCTGTTTCCTCTAGAGAACCCTGACTAATACACACCATGAATGACCTATGTACTCCCCAGGAGCATAGGGACATCCTCAGTGACATGGATAATAATAGTAGCCTGTCTTTTAGAATTGTTCAAAATTTAGAGATGTTGATAAAAAGCGCTCAGAATATGATATGCATTCAGAAAGTTATAAGGCAATAATAATATTAATAACAATGGCTATGATTATTATCTCTTGTTCTATGTAATAGGTGTTTGATGAATTATTCTAGTTGAGTAAATTTCCTTTGATACTCAAACAAGGAGTGTCCTGACTAGAGACAAAAAGGCTCACTCAATTAACTGTGTTTTGAAGTGTCGATAAGGGCAGAGAGAAGGCATTTCAGAGCTTCATGTTTTTATGATCTCATCATCTGCAATGGCTTTTAGATGGGAAGATGTGATTGTCAATTAAGAATCTGAAAAAGAGTTCTCTTTATTAAGAGGCACACACCAACATAAGCACCATATTTCACGCTGAATCGGAGCTGCTGCAGGCCAGCTGAAATTTACCACCTCCTGTCCCAGCAGAGAGAATTTGCAGCTGGATTAATGCCCCCTCCTCTGGCAGTAAATCAATTCTATACATATGGTCGTATTTTCACCTAAGCGACAGGCAGCAATGACTGCTATTTTGTAGGCACTGTAGGAAAACCGGGGGATAACTCCCAGGACTCTAGGAGTCTCCTCCATGAATAACACACAACATGTGATTTTCCTGGAGAGAGGCATTGTACAAAGCTTAGCTCAACTGTTTCAAAATTGGGAAAACCGAGCTTGAGGCAACTTAATCTATCAGGCTAGGCTCCTTACCAAGGCCTCCAATGCCACATCAGGTGATCAGCCTCCACTGGCAACTCTCCTCTTTGCTTCCCACAGTTGAGCCCTGAACTTCACCCATCACACTCCACACACGCTGTTCCTCTGCCGGCCTGCTGTCTAGGTGAGGATCTCCATGGTGTTTTCCTATCACCACATCTGAACAAGTGAGATAAAACCACTAATGTGTGTGGCCTTCCTCCCTGTGGCCTGTGTTTTCCCTGTATAGATTCTAAGCTTTATGGGAATGGAAATCCATTCTCTGCCCACTGAGACTAGAGTATCTTTGTGGAGGGAATGAGGTCAGGGTTCTTTCTCACTCACTCTCCCCTTCATTTACTGAGGCCAAATCCTTACTTGGATCCAGAGCTTGGTGATTCAGCTCATCCAGCAGGCCAGCTTGCTCAGTTCCTCTGTCTCCACCTCCCAGGTGCTGGGGTTACAGAAGGCTGCCATGCCCACCTGGCATCCATGTAGGTGCTGAGGATCCAAACTTGAGTCCTCACATTTGCACAGCATTGGGAATCAGAATGAAGTTGTTGGATGGCCTCCTCGAAGTCCTCTTAAAATGGACCTCATCCTGTGTAGATGCTCCTTTCTCCTTCCTGATGCCTACAGTAAAGCTGTGGTGTCTGGAGCCCCAACACCCATGATGCAGACACGGGATAAGCAGTTCTGAACCATTACCAGCGTCTGCATGTGCTCCTGGCTCTGTGGCAGCTCTGGCTTCCCACGCTGGCCTCCCACACTCTCTCTGGCACTTTGGAGCTTTCCTGGGACTTTTTTCATGAAAGCCCCTCATTTCTCTCCCCACAGGCTTCTGGCCAGTTCCAAACCTGCATAAGAAGGCTTGACTCTCAAATCCCAGCTCCTGTTTGCTCTGAGATCTCTGACTCCACCTGCTGTCCACAGGCTGTCCACCTCCTGCCTGGAGTAGGTGAGCCAGAGATCCATGCTGAGAGTTTCCCAAGTTTGGAATCAGTCATTCATAAAACAAGGCTGATGATGAGCATGTTAACTGTGTCCTTTGTAGATAAGAGAAGGTCTCAGAAAGAGTCTGTCCATCCCTGAGCGTCATTCACCTCCTATCATGTGCTGCACACTGTTCTCATTGATGACAACATTGATATGGTCTCCACCGATAATATTATCAAGTATATTGATATCCAGGGAAGGGAGGTAAATATTAGATAAACCAACAATTGTGGAATCAGTTATTAGTATGTCTAGACAATTGAAATAGTTTGATGGGACAGAGGTGGTTGAAAGATGGAGAAAAACAAGTGTGACTGTCTCACAGGACAGCACTTTAGAAGGGGGATTCTTAGTGTGGTGGCGGTGGGGTTGGTGGGATCTTTAATGGATGATCAAAAGCTAGGTCACTGGGTATACTTCCTGAGGAAGGAATAAATATAATCCAGGTGGAACCCCAGTTACTTCTTGTGATAACATGTTATGAACAAGAGTGAGAAACCCTTCCTTCTCTGATGTCCAGTTGTATCACGGATCTCTCCTGCTGACCTACTCTGCCATCATGAAGGCATTTGTCATGTGATACTGAGGAGGAACTCCTTGTCAGGACCAAGTAGATGTCAGCACTGTGTTTTTGACCACCCCTGAAACTATGAGCTGAACCAACCCCTTTTCTTTACACATTATTCAGCCTCAAGTATTTTGTTATAACCACAGAAAATAGATGGATACCACTGGACACTTATATTGAGTGGAAGAAGGCACAGATCCTTAAAATTCAGTGCAGAGAACAGACCAGTTGGAAGAAACAGGCAGCACAGGTCCCTCTGGAGAGAGCCAAACTGAATGCTTGGAGAATGAACGAGAGCTCCCTTTGGCATCTGGATGTGTGAGTAGAGTCACATTGAGAGAGGGGGAGGGGAATAGGGAAGATGCTGGCTCAGTAGGACTGGTTGGAAATTTGGGTTTTATTCTATAAACAAAAGGAAGCTTTTGATTGTGTAAGAAAATCAAATACTTTTAGGTTTAGGAAAAGCTGCAAAGACAGTACAGTGAGATCCATTTACCCTTCCAGGGCTTCTTCTCATGTTACCATCTTACATAACCATGGCCCAGTTACCAAAGCTAAAACTTACCCTGGAGCCACACTCCTGACCAAGCCATCCTTCACTCAAAGCTCTCTAGCTTTTCTCCCAGCATCCTTTTCTGTCCCAGGACCCCACACTGCACTCAGTGAACCTGTCTCCACAGGCCCCTCCAGTCCCTGACAGCTTCGTCTTTTAGACGGCAGAGTAATGGCAGGTGTTATGCAGAATATGCCCCAGCTTGCATTTATGTAATGTCTTTTCACAATTTGACTGAGGGTATGGGTTTGGGGACAAACCCAGAGATGATGTGTGTTAATCTCATCACATCCTATCAGAGAGGTTGTGATATCAACAAGACCTGTCACTGGTGATGTCACCCAATTGCTTTCAGTGGAATGGTGACTATCAAGATTTCCCATGGAAAAGATTCCTTTTCCTGTCTGAACTGGTTACAGGGCCATTGTAACAAATCACACAGGCTGGGTTGTTAACATAGCAGCAATGCATTTTTATTGAGGACTGCTGGGGGATTGGCGTGTCTGAGTGGATATTTCCAGAAAGAAAGGAATCAAAGATGATACCTAAATGTTTGCTTTGAGTCTCAGAGAGATGCCCCGACTGAGATGGGGAGACCTGCAGTGGAATATGCTCAGTGGCACTTTGGGTCCTGTTAGGACGTCCGAGGTGGGTAGGTGTCATGGTTTGATCCAGGTGTCCCCCACAAACAAATGAATGTGTTCTGATATATCAATCCTCAGCTGATGGCAGTTAGGGAATTACAACCTCACTAGAGTTGTGTTGTTGGGAGCGGGCTTTTGGGGTGATAAACCAGCTTCCCCTTGCCAGAGCTTGGCACACCTTTCTGCCGCTGTTTGCAGTGCTGTGGCAGAGGTGATGTCCACCCCTCTGCTCATGCCATCATTTTCCCTGCCAGGATGGAGTCTTCGCTCGTGCCTAATAAACCCATTCCTCCACAAGCTGCTTTTGTTTGGGTTCTTTCTGCACAGCAACTAGAAAGCTGACCACAACAGTAGGTAATGTTGAGTGTGACTCCAGTATGGAAGTCTCCTGGCAAAGCAGTGCCCCGATCTCTCAGTTGAAGCTCTGGAATCCCATGGGAGTAGAGGGGGGGACAGATTTGACTCATTTCGAAGCACACAGGGGAAAAAGGCAAATAATTCAGCAAGCATCTAAAATGAAAAACCTTAATCAGATTCTGTGTTGTCCCTGATGGCCGGGGCTGTGTGGCCAGCCTCCTCAGTGACCAGGCTGTCCCAGTGAAGAGTTCTCTCCTCTCTTTTCATAAAACCAAGCTCTTCGGGGAAGGTGAGCTCTGCGTGAGGAGCTGGGGCTCTTTCTATTGACTGTGCGGTGCCTTAATGGGCCAGCATTGATCCGATCCATCGACCTCTGGGTTTCAAATAACTGACACGGTTTCCAATGGATCTAGATAATTAAGACTTCTCAAATGGCAACTAATAATTTGCATTTGCAGTGTGGCCATCCTGGGAGCCAGGGGAACCCACGCTGGTGCGAACTGAAAGGCAAAAGCTTGTCCTGTGGTGGTCTGATCCTTGCTAATGGAGTCTTAGAAAAATCATTTCTCTCTCCTGACCCATCTCAGTGATGCTATCAAGTGACCTCGGGGAGTTATTTTTGTTTATTGGAAAGCACTTGGGACCAGCTTGAAGCATAAGGGAGTGTGGCCCATTTTTCAAGTTCATCTTGTTTTTGGACCTCATCCACGCTCTCTCCCCAGGGCCAACTTGGAGAATCCAGAGGTTCCATGGTAAAATGCCTTCTGCTCCCAGCCCTTCCCTCCTCAAAAAAATCTCCCTAAATCCTAGTTTAGGCCTTCATCTCTCTGCTTCTATATCTCCACTGCATCCAAAATCAAAGCCCCAATTTCTCTGAGAGGAGGCCCAGTGTTCACACATCCATATTCTACACCCTTGTCCCTGACGCCCCTCAGCCTGGTCTGTGGGCCACACGGATAGTACTTGCTGGGCCCTCTGTGGAGCTGTCTTCTGTCTGGACTCATCTTCTTGAGCTCTGGTTGTCTCCCAGGGAGAAGAGCTTATTGCTGATAGCTACAGGCCAAGGAGCATGAGCTAGGAGACTGTGCAGTTTACCTGTAGCCTTGAACCCAGCCTGCCACTACCAACTCATGGGACTATTGTGTGACAGATAACTAGTGCTGGTTGTGGCATCCCATGAGGTTTGAGGGTGGCTTGTCATGTCACACTGTTCAGACAAGAGCTGGCAGATAATTACCATGCTTGTCTTGGTTTGATCCAGGTGTCCCACACAAACAAATGAATGTGTCCTGAATGATCGATCCTCAGCTGATGGCAGTTTGGGTTTTACAACCTCAATGGAGCTGCGTTGTTGGGGGTGGGCTTATGGGGGTTATGAGCCAGCTTCCCCTTGCCAGTGTTTGGCACACCTTCCTGCCATTGTTTGCAGTGCTGTGGCGGAGGTGATGTCCACCCTCTGCTCATGCCATCATTTTCCCTGCCAAAATGGTGTCTCCCCTCGAGTCCGTAAGCCAAATAAACCCATTTCTCCATAAGCCACTTTTGTTTGGGTTCTTTCTGCGCAGCAACAGAGAAAGCTGACTACAACATGCTGTACAGTGTCTCTACAAGCTTGAATCCCCTGATTACTGCCCTGTTAGAGGTCAAGGCTGTGCTCCAAGATGCATCAGAGCCTGTGGTCCAATCCATGCTCAGAAATTGTAGATTGTCAATACTCATGTGAGAAGTGAACCAAGGGGAGTCATGGGTGTAGTGTGTTCTCTACCTCACAATACAGCACCGACACTAGCCCTATGGAGCTCTAGCTGTATGCCAGGCAACTTAACTCCATTTTCCATTGGCTGTTAGGATCCCTTTTTGTCAGGGGAGGAGCCGGGTTCAGGGAGATGGAAGGATTACTCAAAGCACCAGCCATGGGGGGAAGTGGTCCTTTCCAGTCACCCTTTCGCCCCCGAGAAGGAGCTGGTTCCCTGTGGCAACAGAGGCCAGAGGGTAAGGAGCTTGCTGTGACTCAGCTAGAAGCCCAGGGAACAGGATTTGAAGGGGTTCCTGTTTACTTCCAAAGCCATGCCAGAGTAATGGGGAGCAAAATTATCCCTAGTCGTAGAAAGATGGCGAGAGAAGGTGTGAGAAGGTGCAGAGTGGGAACAGTGCCACCCCTGTGCTGAGGGTAGGGTTGTGAATGGAGTGGACTAGATGGGCCTGGCTGGAGCTCAGAAGTTAACATGACCCAATGGTAGACTTGCTTTGCTGAATCCATCTGAGTTGTGGATTCATTCATCTTCGGAGGACCCAGTTCCACTCCAGGTGTTCTCACCATGCTTCTGCAGCAGAAGTCCTGTCTCGTTCACTGTAAGTGGCCAGGTCCACATGCCCCCTCAGTATAGGACAGTTAATGATGGCACCTGTAAGAGACTGCCTCTCCAAGCCTCCCAGTGACCTAGGATACGGTGATCATCCCCACCTCCACTTTACAGATGGGGCGAGGAGACAGAGTCACAAAGGCAGTGAATAGTCATGAAGTTGGAAGGACTTGAACACTGGATCACTGAGGTGGGGTCTCTTTTTCACTTTTTCAATTTCTTTGCATTATCTATCATGGCTTGTGTCTAGGAACTCACATCCTAGGTAGGCACTCTATCACTGAGCTATATCCCTGGTCTGTGAGATGGTGCTCTTTACAGGCAAGCCAGTCTATAAAGACTCATTTGACTTCTGATGTGGTGATGGTGCTTGCGTGTATGATGTTTGTGTAAATGTGTGTATGTATACGGTGGAGGAATGTACCATATATGAGGGTAATCAGTGGGAATATGTACTATATATGTATTGTATATAAGTATATAGTGTGCATTGGAGAGTGTATGGAGTATATGGTGTATGTGGATTGTATGTGGATCATATGTGTATGGTGTGTGTAAGTATGTGTGTATGTGATGTGTGTAGTGTATATATGTAGTATGTGTGTCATGTATGTTTGTATGGTTTGTGTGTGATGTGGAATGTGTGTATATATGTGAATATGGTATATATGTGAAATATATGCATGCTGGAGGATTTGGTGTGTGGTGGAGGGACACATGCATGTATCATGTGTATATTTAGTGTGCATATGAAGTGTATATGTGTGCTTGGAAGGATTGTGTGTGTGCATTTGTTCAAAATGTGTCTCTGCTGGAAAGTCCTATTAAGTTGTCTTTTGTCATTGTCCTAGATTTATTGCTTTAATTTGTTTTGGCTTTTTGAAAGAAAGAGCTGCATTGCTCCTGTTCTACCTCAGTGTGAACCTGCCCGTAGGGTATATAAAGATATACTTTTATATTTCATCCTATATAGTTTTTTTTCTCTGGTGACCAATGTTAAGCAAGAAAATGACTTACCTTGGACTTGAGGGTCGGAAAACTGTTAAGTCATTTGTATCTGTAGCAATCCTGTATTTATGGATAAAAGCACATAGACATGAACGAGGACCACTGAAGGCCACAGGAACCCTGCAGGAGCGGATGAGCCAGTATTTTCAGAGGAATCGTGGCCTCTTTCTATCCCATCTCACTATCAGCTGGGTGTATATCCTCTATCCTGGAGAGAGCCTCTCCTGGTGCCCCCTCCTCATGGACCATGCCAGGCTGTCTGGATTTGTCCCTAATCCAGGCCAGGCTCTCACTAGGTCCCCTGTGAGCTGGCCCCTGTCCTTCCTCACGCAGCTCTGCTGAGCCACCACTGACCTACTCTGCTGACTATTGCAGAAGTAAACCCAGCATCTTGGGACAATTTCCTTCAAAGCTTTTCAAAGCTTGTAAAATAATATATGGGGAAATGGCCGGGGGAGGAAGAAAAGAGGTAAATGGCAGGAGGGAGGGAGGGAGGCAAAGGAGGGAAGCCAGAGTCCTTGAGCTTTGAGAAATAAAAACCTTGAGTTTAATTTTTTTTCTCTTCATTTACTCCATTAATGCAGGAGAGATCTCCCACTCTCTTCTTGGCAACAGTTCCCCACTAACCTCTGTGACTTGTGTCCCTTGGGTTGACTGTCGCCCTCTCCCCCGCTGGATCCACCCTCAGCTGGGCAGGCCTGACTCCAAAGCATCATTTTGATCCTCGCTCATTCACTCCCATTTCCAGTCCATCAGCAAATCTCATTATTTTCCTTCTTTTATGTACTCAGAGAAAACTCCCACCACCTCCATCAGGCCTGGGAAGGTGACCTCATTAATGTGTGTGCTATGCCCCTGACAGGACCACACACCATACACATATATTCCCTACATGAATATACGCTTCACACAATATGCATACACACATTGTTACAGGCACGTATCCCCCGCCCTCTCACACACACCATACACTCCAGCTGACAGCCTCCATGCAGTCCTGTCCAAGGACCCTGCTGTCATCCCACCTCTACACAGAGCCCCACAGTCTCCATTACTCTGAGGGAAGAAACTGACTTCTCACCTTGATCTTCAGAGCTTGTCACAGAGCCCTCAGAGAAGCAGAAAGGGAGTCTGCTGACAGACGGCTCTCAGAACCTTGAACAAGCAGACTATTAGCTGTGGGGCTCTGCTGCCAGGTGCAAGGACCCATCACAGGCAAGGATCACACGTCAGTGCTCACAGGGTAGGCTCTGGTGGCACTTATTTCCAGTCTCTCACCTGTGAATCACCCTAGCGTGTGTACTTTGGTGGAAGGATGTGTGCTTTGGTGAAGCTAGGTCACATGCTGTCTTCTCACTGCAGGGAAAACTAGAGGTAGGTTTCTAACCTCAGGACCTGGGGAGAGGCAGCCTTGAATAAGTGTGTCATAATCAGCCACACACTGCTGGGATGAATCTTCAAACCAGGCACAGTTTTGGGGAGGAAAGGATTTATTGAAATTACAGATTGAGGGGAAGCTCCGTAACAGCAAAAGGGGCTGGCCCTCTTTCACAGGTCCAGGCAGAGAGAAAAACCCATCACCTACACCACACACAGAGAACAGGAACAGGCAGGAGGGCAAGGAGAGAATTCTTTCACCTTTATATAGCCCTAGGGTGGGGTCTTGCAATTCTATCCCAGACTTAATGGCTTCCTGAGTCTCTGGAATTTCCTTCCTGCACTGCCCACACAGGAAAGAATGTTTACTTCTACCTCCTTTGAGCTTCCTTACATCCTGCACCCTACTGAGAGGCTGCCTTCCTGTGAACATCCTCAGAGACCCACCCAAGATTACTTGAAAGGTCAAGTTGACAACAAAACTTAACCATCTCAAGGTATGAGAGATGTTGGGGTAGCTAAGAATCCAAGTGACATCTTTCCATCCAATTCCATTTCCCCTCTCCCCTGCAGCCTGTGTTTCCTCTTCACCTGTCTGACCACGTTGTCTCTCCTCCTCCAGATGACTCCTAATGGTCCTCACTACAGAGAAGTCTTCCCTGGATTCAGCTGGACCTTGTGGCCTCCCACCTGCCTTTCCCTTCACAGTGTATGTGAAGCCCACACCACATGGCAGGGTCCAGTTCTGATTTCAGCCTGTAGCCTGGGACACGGGTCATAGCACTCACGGTGACAGTGACTAAATCAATGGATCTGGGTCCTTGTATGGAGAACAAGTGCAGTGAGAAGTGTGGTTGAAGTGATCCATTAGTGGAGGGTTCCAGGACACCACGGGGAGCCAGGATGGATCCCCCAAGTACTGGCAGTTTTCTGTCCACTTGTCAGATGACCCAGATGCACTGTGCCCCACTGTTACAAGCAGCAACCTCACGGAGGAATCCGTGTCCTGGCCTTTCTTCCTTCCCCTTCATACTCTCCTTCCTTTGCTTCCTGGAATCATTATCTGTTATGATTTGGGTCTGTTTTAACTTGTTCCCAGCTGATGGCACTGTTTTGGGAGGTTGTTAAACCTTTAGAAGCTGGGGTCCAATTGCAGGAAGTCATCACCAGGAGATGGTCCTCATGAGTCATAGCTTGACCCTGATTCCTGACCTACTGAGATGTGAGCGAGCAGTTCACACTCTTGTCCTCACATGGAGTATGTCCTCACATACTTTCATGACATGATAGACCCATTTCCCCTCAAACAGTAAGCCAGAGTAAATCCTTCCTCTTCTAGGTTACTTCTTTCAGGTATGTGATTTCAGCAAGGGGAAAAGTAAATAATACACCTTGCAAATTAAATCTGCCTGTCTCTGGCCTACTTTGGGGAGAAGTAAGACTAAGTCAACATCATTTTTGCACTGCGGTTTTGCTGGGGGTCTCCTTTGTTAATTGCATGCTTCTCCATGAGTCCACAAGTGTCACTACCCTGAACTCAGCACCTGGCACAGAGTTGGTGTTCAGAAGACAGACATGGATTGTGTCATTGATAGGTGCCTTGTGGAGTGGTGCTGCCTCAAGGAGACTTTGATGTTCCCACTTCTGAAAGCATGTGTCTTCTTGGCGTTGATGCGGCCTATATGTTCTAGAAATCATGGATTAAATCTGACCCCCTTTCAGTCCCTGTACTAAAGGAAATCCAGTGTGCTAGGGCTCTTGCCAGCAGGCCCACCCTATCCTGGCACACATCAGGTCCCAGGGGAGAGTATGAGTGATGGGAAGGCAGAGACACAGGATGAGGCTGGGCTGGGAGTGGATAGGGCTACTGGATGCTCAGCATCCTACCTCATCCTGGAGAGAACAAACGCAATGTGTGTCTGGGTTGCTCTCATCTCTCCCAAAGGCCAGACCACCTAAGAGAAACCTCAAGTGAGTTCCCATCGGCTGAATGAAGGTAGAGGCGGCGAGGGTGCTCCCCGATGAATGTGTATAGGTTGGAAGTGCTCCCATCTCAAGGCACATAGGCTGGAGATGCTCCACTTGAAGGTGTGTAGGATGGAGTGCACCTCATGAAGGAGTAAATATGGGCCATGCTTCCTTACTTTAAACCAGGGACTACCACGTTACTCTGCTAAGGGTCAGACGATAAATGTTTCAGCATTGAGGTCAGGGTCAGGAGGCTTCTTGTTAATTACTCAGATTAACAATTTAATTAGCAAAGTAGCCATGGTGTGGCTCTGAGTGGGTAGGGCTGTCTCCAAGTGAGCATAGGGGGGTCCCTTGCCCTAATTACCCACCTCCTGCTCTAGGGTCACCTCAACCCTCCCGTCCTGCCCCTGGGACAAGTAGGCAGGTGGTACCCTGTCCCAGTGCCCAAGGCATCTCCCCTGCTCTCAGAAGGAAGTCTGGACTCTTTGGAACTCTCAAGCGTCTGACAAGTAGTCTGGACTTACACTCCTTCACGTTTGTCTTTGCTTCACCACCACAGCACAAGTGTATGCCCTGTGGGACCTGGCTTCTGGCCTTGACTCTCCATTATGCCATGTGCCAGGAGACTCAGCCTCTCTGAGATCATTGACCTGTGAGCAGGTAGCACAGGTCCATGGAGGAGGGACACAGGGTCCGAGTGTCCACTGAAAGATGTGGCGAGAGATCATCACCCGCACAGGTCAGGAGCATGAAACGACTCTCCACAGAATATTAAATCATCAGACAGACCTCTCCCACTGATCCTGGCCTGACATTTCCTGCCCTTTCCTTTCTACATACATCTGAGGCTCCGTAGAGACACTGGGCCCAAGAGAAGCCAAGGCTGGAAATCAGTGCCAGGACTGTTGGCGTCAGGAGCTCAGTTTGTTTCTCTGGAAAGAGGAGGGCACCGAGATATCTCCTCCAAACTGTGGGCCAGGCTGAGCCCTGAGTGAGTTCTTTTCTTCACATAACCCACAGAGGCCCAAGGAGACCAAGAGAAGGCAGTTCGGGGGCCATGGAGGCCAAGTGACCAGAACCTGTTCTCTCAGCTTGGATATTTCCATAGGTAGAGGAATCTTCTGAGTCTGCAGGAGGAAGTGGTGTTGGCTTTGAGCCCTATCTGCACCCACTGCAGCCCTGCAGACACTACAAGACTCCGGGGAGTTGGTGTTACCCTACCAGTTATGCAGGCAAGTCCCACAAGCAAAGCTTAAAGGGTTAAACATCTGCTTTTCTCTCCTCTGACTGTGAAGTCCTCGGAAAAGCAGGGATGGGGTCCTTGTGGCAATGGGCCTTTGGGATACACTTGCTTGCTAGGGATGATATCACAGATTATAAATCCAGGGTGGCTTTGAACAAGAGAAGTTCATTCTCTTCCAGTGAGCAGAAGTTCAAGAGGAAGGCAAGGTTTGTAGGGCTGGTTCTTTCTGGAAGCTCTGGAGGAACTTTTGTGCCAGGCCTCTGCCCAAGCTTCTGGTGGCTTCCAGTTACCCCTGGCATCCCTTGGCTTGCCCATAGGTCACACCAAATCTCGGCTTCCATCTCTATACACTGCCTCAAATTCCTCTTTCCTGTCTCACTGGGGAATTTGATATTGGGTTTAAGGCCGACTTCACTTCATTTGACCTCATTTGAGATCCTACACTTTATTGCACCTGAAAAGACCCTGTTTCCAAACAAGGTCATGATCACAGTTGTAGGGATGATGAGGACTTGGACATGTCTTCTTGGAGATATAACTCAATCTACTATATTGAACGATATTAAATAGTGCTGTGGAAGAACCCGTGTCTCCCGCCTTTCCCCACCCTCTAGACTTGTCTGATGCCCCCTCTCTCCAGCTAGCCACTCCAGCCAGGCCTGACCCTCATCTTCTCTAAGATCTTTGGGGCTCCTGCTTTGTTTGTTTTCACTGAGAGCCTGAAGGAGAAAGGCAGTGTCTCCCTGTGTGAAGCCACAGTACAGTGTTCTGGGGTGGGGCTGGGCAGGATTCTTAACATGGCTGAGAAAGCTGGAGACATCTCTCCATTATGCCCCAAAAGTCTGTTGCTCTGAGGGAAGATTTCTTTTTATCTGGGAGTGTGTTTTCCCAGAAAAGATTTCTGAAACAACATCCTAAAAGCCTTTCTCAAAAAACCACACCTAAAAACAGAAGTCTTGCTTCTAGCATGAGGGCTCCTGACAAACAGAAAAAAAGGCAGAGGAAAGTAGTAAGTGGAGAGGGGTGTGGGGTCTAGAAGTGAGCCTCCCTTTTCTCCCCTCCATGCAGTTGGTCAGGACAGTGAAGTCTCTACTTTGCTCAAGAAGGGGGAGTTTTGGGTATAGTCAGAGGTCTTTTCTGAGGCATAGCTTGAGCTGCTCTGGGCCAGAATCTCTTTGTCCAAAACGTAAGGGTAATCAAACCTGCTTTGCAAACTAGTCCAGAGATGGAAGGAGTAATGGGAAGAGGCTGGTGCCTGGCATAGAAGCGCATCTTGATGGTATGAGCCCAGAGCTGCTGGATTCTCCTCACTATCTTCTGGTTACTACTCCTCAGGAGCTCCTCCTCACTGTCTTCTAGGACTGGGGCACAATGGGGTAGAGGAGTGGCAAGGTGGGGGCATGGAGTCAAGACACTCAAGTCTGAGAGCAGACTTCATGGGTAGTGAACCCCCAAGCTATTATGTCATGATCTAGTCGTCTGTTGTCACCTGTGGGACACACATGACAGAACCTGCCTTGGCTTTCTTGGGTGTCGTGAGTATGTGGAGGGAGGAAAAACCTACCCTGTGCATAGAACATTCTAGTTTGCAATCCCTCATTTCAAGCCCAAGCAGGGATTTCCAACACATCACATGGGACACTAGGAGGCTGGTATGTAACCCCAATTACCTGTCTCCCAGGGGTGCCTCTATAAACATAGGGGTCCAAATCTGCTTTACTTCTGCTGTGACATGTTCTGGGATTTTTAGAAAGGATGCCCAATGTCACTGGTTTTTCTTGTTTTCCCTCCACCATCCCAATATCAGTGGAAGAAATTCTTGTTCTTGAAAATTTGATATTTAATTCTGAACATATATATGTATTGAATGTTCCCTGAGGGAATCAACTTTCTCTGCAAGGTGCATGTTTTCATTCTGTCTGACTTTTGTACCAGCTGTCTCCTCTTCCTTTGGTTTCAAGTTCGGTCATCCTTCAGCCCTCAGCTTGGTCACTTTGCTACTGTCCTCTGAACCTTGGGCTGGCGGAGGCTTGCATGCCTCTTCTGGTACTCTGCTGGGGGCTTCTGTCCACGCAGGACTCTGAACTTTCCTGGTTGTGGACAAGCTTCTGGGATAGGGCTTGTTAAATCAGGCCTATCTCTCTGATTTCAGCCCCATAGTTGACACCCACCTGTCTCTACTTCCTGGGCCCCTGAGGACCAGCCATAGGCTCCAAAATCAAGCATATCTGCTTCAAATTAAACCCCATATTCTGGCCCAATGGGGGTAGAGTTGTTACTTAGCAATAAATATTAATAAGAAAAATAAACCAATCTTTTAGGCTTCTTCCCCTGGCCGCCACCCCAGGGTTATAAATTATGAACTGCTGAGTCTGTTTTGACAGCTGTGATAAAGTGGGTTTCAGATTCAGAGTGTTCCTTCTGAAGGAAGGCAGCATCGTGCATTTTCAACAGAGCCACCACCTCTGCCCCCGCCTCTCCCGTCTGGGAGGAAGATTGGATTGGATTAGTTATTTTTCTAAAATGGGCCCTTTGGTTACCTTTTTGCCAGACACTGGGATTTAAAAAAAATTCACTGTTATCACAGAACCCAGAGAGATTTTAATGGGTAACAGGAATAGCCTTCCTTCATCTATAGGAGCGATGGGTGAGGAGTTGGGATTAGTCCTTTAGATTTTCCTTCTCCAGGACCTGTCCCTTGTCTAGTGACCAGCCCTCCCCAACAAAGTCTGACCCATCCTTGAGGTTCTGGGACAGCTCTTACTTCTTTCTAGCTCCTCGAAGCGTTCATCTCCCTGTCTCTCTGTTCCTCTAATGCTGCATTTGGGGCTGAGACACGCTCACCTCCGCTGCTTCCCGCCTGGCTGCTTTCTAGCCTTACTCATTTCATTTCCCAGTAGCTTGCTTTATCCCCAGCTCTCAGGGGGCAGAATCCTGCACCCCAACAGCCATCCAGTGTTTCTTCATTGATAGCCAAAGGAACTACTGTTCTAACCACCCTGTCCAGGAGCTTCCTGTTCTCCTTAAACTTCTTTGGATGGAATCACACAGCACACACGCATGTGCCCAGCTCTTTTCTCATTCTTACCAATATGTGATTACATACAACTTGTGTTGTTAGAATATTTCTACCACTACTAAAATGCACATCATTAAAAAGTATATTTTTGTATACTTAAATACAACCATCTGGGCTCTATATAGATATTCATTACAAGTATCTTACACATATGTATTACATAAAACAGGTGATTTATCCATCCCACTTATGATATACATATCATGATTACCAGCTTGTCGTGGTTATAACCATACTATGTATGGACATTTTTCTATCTTTAGGTGGACATGTCTTTATTTCTTGTATGGAAAACAAATCAGAAGAGTAATTTCTAAATCATCTACTATGTTTTGAATCATTGCTGAACTGATTCACAGACAACAACAGTGTAGGAAGCCTTATGTATTCTGTATCTTTAATGATACTGGCATTTAGGTGTGTGAGGTTTATCTGGGGAAGGGCTCCATTTAAAGGTTGATAAATCATGGGCTATAGAGACAGCTCAGCAGGTAAGAACACCTATATTGCAAGCATGAGGGATTGATTCTCCCTGAGGTTGATCCCTAGCATTCACATCCAAAGCCAGTGATGCCCATGCACACCTATAGCCTCAGTCCTGTGGAGAGCTGTGAATGGAGGACTTTCTAGAGCTTGCTGGTCAGCCAGTCTGATGAAAAAGCAGCAACTTCAGGTTCAGTGAAAGGCTCTCTGTCTCAAGGAAACACACCAGATATTTTCCTTTGGCCTCTGTACTCATAAAGGAGGTGTGTGGACCACACATACTATACACATGCAAAGAAATTGATCAGTAAGTTCTTAGATTTGCTGAGGGTCTGTTGTAATCAGCCTTCTCATTGCTGCAAAAAGAACCTGACCAAAAGCTGCCTGGTGGGAGGAATGGGTTTATTTTGGCTTACAGACTCAAGAGAAGCTCCATCATGGCAAGAATAATGATGGTATGAGCAGAGGGTGGACATGACCTCCACCATAATTGGTGACAAACAGTGGCAGGAAAGGTGCCAACACTGGCAAGGGGAATCTGGTGATAACCCCCATAAGCCGGCCCCCAACAACACAGCTCCAACAAGGTTCCAATATACAAACTGCCATCAGCTGGGGATCAAACATTCAGAACACATACATTTGTGGGGGACACCTGGAACCAACCATCACAGGGTCCTCATATATACTATTTATTTGGGGGTGCTTGATGTCAAAATAAGGGCCCCAGGCATATCAGGCAAGTATTCTGCTATTTTACCTCCCTGACCCCTACACATATTCTGAATATGAGCCATTTTTTTCAGATATATGTGTCACAAATATATTTTCCCAGGTTATGGCTTCTTTTTATTACTCTCCTAAGTGTGTCTTTCAATGAACAGAAGGTTTTAATTTTAATGAAGTCTGAATGTTATCTATCCTTTCTTTTATAGCCAGGACTTGTGTGGCATGTTTAGGACATCTTTACCTACCTAAAGGTCATGACGATATTCTCCTGTGTTTTTTTCTAGATTCTTCTGGTTTTACCTTTCACATTTAGGTTTATGAACCATGTGAAGTTAATTTTTATGAGCTCTACAAGGTTCACCTTCACTTTTGAAACAGACTCTCCCCTGGTGTTGTGGTTTGAATGTAAAATGTCGCCCATAGGCTCATATGTTTGAACACTTGGTCCTTAGTGATTCGGGAAGATTATGAAATCTTTAGAATATGGAACATGAATGGAGAAAGAGAGGTACTAAGTGTGGGCCACTTCCTGTTCACTGTCTTGACTTCCGTGAGGGGTAGAATGTGACCATTTGTTTTCTCACTCCTACAGCCATGCTTCCCCAGACATGATGGAATGGATCCCCTTTCCATTAAAGTTTCCAAAACTTTAAGTCAGAATAAACTCTTTCCTTCCTTAAGCTGCATTCTGTCTGGAATTTTATCACAATATTGAGGCCATGACTCAGAAAATGGTCCTGAGAAGAGGGGATGTAGCTATGATCAACATGATGACGTGATTCATGGGCCTTTGTAACTGGTTTGTGGTAGAAATATGGAAGAGTTTGAAACTTTGGGCTAGAGAAACCCTGGAATGCTGGAAACAGAAAATAAGGAGTCATTCTGGTGGGAGTTTGGAAGGCCAGAATGCTGAGAGAAACACAGGTCAGTAAGGCCCAGCTCATGAGGTTTCCGCAGAAAACAAGGATTCAGTAGGGAACTGAGCTAGAGGCAGTTCATGTGGTATTCTGGCAAAGAACCTGGTCTCATTCTTTCTGTGACCTGAGAACTTGAGTGAGGTTGAATATAACTTTACACATGATGAACTAATTCATTTGGTGGAGGAAATTTCAAGACAGCATAGCATTCAAACTGTGGCATGGTTATTTCTCATAGGTATTATTCAGATTCTATAGTGAGAGAAAGCGGAAAGTAAGAAAAAATGAAATTTAACTAGGAAAGGTTAGTTAAGCCAGTTGAAAGTTCTGCACAAAATTATTGTTGCTCACAAGGTACTCGCAATTATTGCAGAGATTAAAGAAATTAACTTAAATAGAAAACTCTACTCTTTTCAGTAGGACAATAGAAAAAGGAGGCCTGAGGGTAACACCCCTACCCCTCACAGGCACCCATTGGAGGCTCTAGCTTGTGAGAACAGAAATGTTTTGAAAGGTGAGAACTTGAGCAAAGACTTCTTGAGAAGGGATTCCCTGCTCAAAAACAACTGCCTAGGAAAGTGTTTCTGCAGATCCGACAACCAAGACGCACAGAATCCACCGCAACACAGGTCCAAGGTGGCCAGGCTCCATTCTGATTTGGCAGCAGAAATAGACAGCATTGTCCACATGGTACTGGTCTTGTAAGCACGAAAGTGACAAGACTGAAGGCGTCATAGTATGTTGCTCCATGTTTCAGAAAGCTGATTAGGCTACAGAATGCATGCCAGGGTGGGATTCCTTGTAAGCATGCTCTGAGAGGCTATTGAATGAAGCATAGGAAAAGAAGCCTAAGTTGCAATGGAAACCCCAGGATGTTTGAGATGTCAGGACCATGGGACATCTGCTGAGGAAAGCTGAAGGCTCAGAGTACAACTCCCCAAGAGAGAGGCCATGTGTGCTCTAGGCAGTGGGGCTGGAGAGGCAGGGCCACCCAAGCCTTTAGAGCCCAGATGATTCCACCCTAAATCCCAGATACCAGACATCAAGCTGAAGGATTTTTGTATTTGCCCTTCAAGTTTAGGTTTGATTCGGCTCAATCTTTCATTGTTATGCCCTCATTCCTCCATTTTGGAATTGGAATGTTTAGACCATGACTTGTTAGAAGTATATAATTTGTTTCCTGATTTTATAAGTGGGTCATAGTTAAGAGATTACCTAAAGTGTCTGGAGACACTTTGGACTTTTAAATAGTGTGGACTATTAAAGACTCTGGGGACTTTGATGTTGGCCTGAATGTAATTTGCATCATGAGATGTTCAAGAGCCTATGGAGGCCAGGGGTAGATTATGGTGCCTTGAATGTGAAATGTACCTCACAGATAGGTATGAACACTCCATTCCCCTCCATTCACAGCTGGCATCACTGTTTGGGAATGTTATGAAACTTTTAGTAGGTAGATCCTTACAGCTGGAACTTGAGGTTTTATAGCCCTGCCCACTTCGTTTTCACTCTCTCTATCTCCTAGCTATGGATGCAATGTGACCAGCTAGTCTCCTTCTCTTATTGCCAAGTCTTCTCTGCAATGCTGGAACCTTGAAACTTTAAGCCAGAATAAATCCTTTTCTTTCATATGCTGTTTCCTGCCAGGTATTTTATCACAACAATAAAACACCTGGCATATTGGCCTCCTTTCACTCACTGCTGTGAGTCTAGCTACCAGCATGGACATTCATGCTGAAGGTAGGTGGGTCACATGCCTCTTTTGCATGAAACCATTTTCTGTTCTCTGAGCATGAAGGCTAAAGACTTTAGTGTGGCTCCTAATGCCTTTCAGAATCCAATAGCGACTTCCCTTCTAGCCTCATCTTCTATGAACTGTCTACATAGATCCTATAGTCCTGCTACCATGACAGCTGCTGCTATTGGTTGAGGGGTGTCATTTTCTCATGTGTTGAAAAGATATACTGAAGTCCCAACTCCCAGTAACTCAGAATGTGACTTTGAAAATGGGATTTTTTTAAAAAAAGTAATTTAGCCAAAATGAATCCATTATAATGTTCCATAATCCAATATGCTGATAACTTTATAAAAATGGGAGCTTTGACCACAGACACATATCCAGGGGCAATGCCATATGATGATGGATCAGCTGATACAGCCTCAGGCAAAGGAACACCAAGGGTTGTTGACAACCACCTGATTGTAGGAGAAATGGTCGTAATTGACCTTTTCATTTAGCTCTTAGATTAAGGAGCCAGTCTGGCTGAAATCTTACTTTTGAACTTCTAACTTCTCTATCTGTGAGACGATAAATATGTTCGTGGTTAAACCATTCAAACTGTGATTCTTTTGGCACTCCTAGCAAACGAAGACATCGTCTCATACATCTTTGCATGCACTACATCCTCCATGTAAAGGGTCATTTCTTCTAAAGTGCCTCATAAACACCTCTACTTACACCATCCAGCATGCCCATATTTTTGGCAAAAACACTGTAATAGTTTCTCTTGCCTTATTGTAAACAAATTCCAAAGGAAAATAAGGGAAGATTTATTTTGTCTCTTGGTTTCCAAGGGTTCAGTCCATGGTTGCTTGACACCGTGCTCTTGGGCAGAACATCCAGGGGGCAGGGGTACATGGACGAGCTGTCATTTACCTCTGGGTGGATGAAAGTCAAGGAAAAGCAGCAGCATAAAGGTACATCTCATTAGGGAGAGATATATCCCTAAGGACATGCCTCCAGCATGATCTTTCTTAAAGGAAGTCTTACCTCTTCCCTTTTACCACCTCAGTATTGCTATCAACAATATGACTCTGTCAAGGGAGGAATCTATCCATTGTGGCAGAATCCTCATGATCTCTTCCTCCCTGGAGATGATATCCCTCAGATGTCCCTTATCTAGTCAGGCTGACAATCAAGACTAACCATCACCAATGTCCTGACCTGCACATACCTATTCAGCATTCCTCTCTCCTTCCTCCAATCTCCCCTTAGTCACACACAGAGAGACAAATAGTACATCTTCTTTCTTATAAAGATATTAACAAAAATACATTCTAACGGAAGAGCCCAAGGAGGGGTCAAAGTGACCTGCAATACTGTCTTCCAAGACACAAAGTGGCCATATCTCTCACGACCTCACAGTGGCTGATGTTATTTTCACAATACCTGCATAATAGGAGAGAAAATAATGATATCAAAATAGAAGAGAGACTACCTGTAAAGGAGAAGGGATTTGGTACAGGGGGATTCTGGGAGGGAAAAGAGAGTGGTGGGAAGCGATTATGATTGTGGTATATTACCTATAAGTATAGAGGTTGTCAGTAAAAAGTTAAAATAAATAGATTCACATGCAAGATCCATAATAATTCCTCATAAAGAAATATAATCCATAAACTCAGCAATGTAGGCATTATTATCTCCTTATTCAAATGAAAAATTGAAATCAGGGATATTAAACAGGCTGATCACACCACAGGTCAAGGCCAGAGCCAAGATTCAAACTCCATCCTGTCTAATCACATAGCTTATGGAAAAGCCGAAAGGCTCCTTAGGCTATGCCCTTGGGGAGGGCTGTGATGAGAACCTATGCTGGTCACTCCTTGAAGACTCCATGTTAGCAGGAAGCTTGAGTCAGAGCCTTGCGATGCCTTATTCAGCCAGGGTCGCTGGGGGTCACAGGTTAGAATACCCAGAATAGCTCTGTGCAGTCAGATAATGGAAAAACACCATGGAGTGTGACAGAAGTAAATGAGAAACATGCAGAGAGAGAGGTGGAAAATAACAGAGGAGAACCAATACAGAAGATATGGAGCAGGGCTTAACAGGTGAGGAAGGTCAATGCTCTTATCACAGCTTCTTCACACACTTGTTTGGGTCTGCAAATGACCTGAGATTTGGGTGAGTACTACCTGAATTGGTGCTGCTCTCACTGTGGCTCCCTCACTTCTCTGGGGTGTGTGGTCTTTGAAGCCAACAGGGGTTCATGGTTCCCATCTGTATGAAGATGGGGGTGGGCTTAGGAGTGTTGCAAGGCAGGCCTTGGTGTCTCTGAGTTTTCAGCCTCATGATACTTGATTAGTTTTTGTTTTGTAAGGGAACAAGTTATGGCATATGATACTGAAACATTTGAAACCAAGGGGTACAGGGGAGACATGACAAGTAGGGGTAAGTCTGCCTGGAAGTCTCCATAGCTGCTCATCAGACAAGAAGATAATTAATAACTGGAGTATATTTGGTCACTCATTCATTCATGTATTTTTCTAATAAAATTATTGGCTCCTTGTGTATGCCCAGCAGTCTGTTGAAATTCTTGACCATCTTATTTAAGCCACTGCATTAAGCTAAGGCTGCCTGCACTCTTTATCCCTTCAGGAATGTAGATCACCTACTGGCTGGGATTTGGGCAGAGTGTGGTGGAGAATCTAGACGTGGTCCTGCTCTCAAGGAGCCCCCAATTTAGTGTGGGGAGAGAATGGAGACTAAGTCCCTCTGATAGTTGCTAAAATCTATTCAAGGCACAATTGCTGGTTGATTGCTTTTGACTAACCATCTTCTTTCCTCAAGGAGAGGAGAGTCTCTGCATCTCCCAGACTTTTACTTGCTGGACTAATGTCAACTTAGGGCTTGAAACATTTTGACTTGTCAGACCCAACCCTGTGAAAACCTCACATGGCAGCCAAGGAGAGAAAGAGACTTTGTTCAGGACTTAGTGTGGCCTTTGACGAGGAATGAAATATATTAGATATTAAAGTAGTTTGAGTGATGTGTGGTGATCTGGGCTGGAGTAAGCATCTAAGGGTTCCAGGAAGGGTTGTATCCGTGATCCATGAACACACCTAAAAACACCGCTTGCTGTCAATGATTTAAAGGTCAGCAGTGTTGTTCTTCTGGTCTGGTTGGGCTGATACATGCATCTGTCAATAGCTGTGGCTGATAGAGACACTTTGTTAATCTGGCCTGGGCTGACTCATAGGGATAAATCAGCTGATGGGCTGGGCATTTGGCATTGATGAGGCTGAATTTCCCAAAAGACTTCTCGCCCACACCATTTAGGTATGGTCCTAGAGCTTGCCTGTCCATATTTGAGAGCTGTGAACTAAATCCCACCTCTGGGTAGGAGGCACTAGAAAGTTGGGTTGTAAAGGTGTAGCTACTGGGAAGGCAGGAGATTAGAACCATTCTTAGAGTTGTTATACCACAGAGACAGAGCAAGGTGAATCAGCTGGTAGATTCTATTTCCGGATAGTCCATTTAGCTTGGGACATAGCCATAACCAAAGTTTGTTAGCATGAGGGGACAAAGCTGACCCATATACAGAGGCTAGTCACAACCTCTCAGTCATCCAGTCTCACTCAGTCAGGCTGGGCTGCAAAAGAATACTTTAATTTTAGCTAGAACCCAAGCAGGGTATAGCAGCTAGAGAAATAGCCCATTTAATCACTAAATGATAGTGGATTTAAAGTGGTTGCCCTAATACAGTGTCAAAACTGTACCCTGCCTGGTAGACTGTGGGCAGCATAGCAATTCCCCTCCTATCCAATTGTCACACTGAAGTGCTTGGCATACTGACTGCTCTGCATAGAATGGATTCATAGTAGAGATCACGTCTACTCTCATCTCATGATGGAGCCAAACAGACCTGGGGAAAAGAAGGATCCCATGAGACATAGGTTTTGGTTCCTGTTTCAGACAGCATTCTCACTGCTGGCTGAAAGAACCTGACCAAACCAGCTTGTGGAGGAAAGGGTTTATTTTGGCTTAGAGACTCGAGGAGAAGCTACATCATGGCAAGGAAAATGATGGCACGGATATTTCCTAAAAACGAAACCATGTGGCTCATCCAATGACCCATTTTTTTTCCCTGAATTTGTTATACTTCATATTACCAGGTGGGCTACCAAATTGTTAATCAAGGGGGGAAATAAATCCAACTTTGAAGAGCAGGACATTCCTTTAGCATTCAGGCTCCTTACTTCAAAGAGTCCTTATTCTTCCTGCTGTCCCAATGCAGGTCACCTGGCCCAATCTCAATGGTTGCAATCTCTCAAGCATTTGCAGCTGAACGGGCAGAAGTTTTGCCACAGAGATTTCATTTCTTTCTGTGCCATCTCCATCTGCTCACACCAGCCCATTTCTACACAAAGCAACTCTGTGCAAATTCTCAGGAAAAACACAATAAGCCTCTCACACAAACTGCTTCTAGACCAGTCCTGACAACGTTTCTTCTCACCCTCATAAGCCAAACCTGACAGTCTATAGTTCTTACTACCTTCAGGTCTAATCCATCAAGCTTTACTTCCAGCCTTACAAGGGGTCTCTTAAGCTAAGGTTTCAAATCTTTCCACATTCTTCCTGTAAATCAGTTTCAAAAGTCCAAGGCCACAGAGTCAGCATTCTAGCAGCACAATTCCACTCCTTAGTACTCAAAACTTGCAGTCAGCTTTCTCATTGCTGGCAGAAAGAACATGACCAAAAGCAGCTTGTGGAAGAAAGGGTTTATTTTGGCTTACAGATTCCAGGGGCAGCTCCATCATTACAGGGAAAATGATGGCATGAGCAGAGAGGATATACATTACCTCCTGGTCAACATCCAGTGGACAACAGCAACAGGACAGTATGTCAAACACTGGCAAGGGGAAGCTGGCTATGGTACCCATAAGCCTGCCCCCAACATCACACCTCCAACAAGGTTCTAATTCCAAAATTGCCATCAGCTGGGGATCAAGCATTCTGAACACAAGTTTATGGGGGACACCTGACTCAAACCACCACAGTGCCCCTATAATGTCAGGTAGAAATAGGCAGATAAATCCTAGCTCTCTCTTGGTACCTGTTGACCCTGGGCCGGTGATTTCACCTCTCTGACTACACTTTTCACACCTGAAAAATGGACATTGACCTCTACTCACAGAGTGAGACTCAAGAGAGGTGACATGTATGCCTATTTTTCAAGCAAAAAAAATTCTATAGGATATTTCAGTACAAATATTGTAGTTCTGGGAGTGGGGGAAGAGGAAGAGGGTAACAAATTGGAGGAGATTATTATCAAATTACAGTCTGCTCATGTATTAAAATTCTCAATAAAAAAATTGTAGTTCAATCAGCATCAAAATGCTATACCAAAAGGGGTTTGAGATTTGGAGGAAGTTAAACCAAAATGAAAGGCTATTATCTAATTTGGACCTGTCCAAATAAGGGTAGCATTTACTTCCAGTGGCTGAGATATAACCAAGTTTTCATTTTACTCTATTCTTGTTTAATCAACATGGCCTGTGTGGGATGAAATTTCCTGAGCCCCTGGCTGGTCCTGAGGGCCTCTTCAATCTATTCTCTAGAATAGTGATTAGTTCAGGGTTGTGCAAATAGGCCAGCCACATTTCTTCCCAGGACTTTGCCAATGCAATCAAGAAAAAGGTCTCATTATTATATTGCCAAGTGTTCTAAGGACCTCATCGATAGACATGGAACTGTGGCCATCATTGTGACACAGTGGAGACCAAGAATCAGGCTAAGCCAAGGCAAGCAGGCCTGAGAGATTGAGGAACAGTCTGATATAATGGTTTTCTGTAAGTCACCATGACCTCTGGACTTCCTGGTTATATGGACAGTTTTTATCATGTTTTATCTCAAGTTCCTTTTGTCTGTTGCAAATAAGTGGTCCTGAGTGATCTGTCATGTGACTTCTTATGGTTTCAATGTCTATTCTTAAAACAGACAATGAAATCTATTTCCTACAGTTGTGGATTAAATGCCTGTCTTAAGGGGCATACTTAGACATGGGTAGACTTGTCTAGCTTTACTTTGGCTGGGGTGCCATGCATATTGGTTAAAGCCTCTTCACTGATACTGAGATGCTTGGAAGTCAGTGTCCATGTGTGTGATTTGTTTGTGGCCAAAAAGGGCCATAAAGGTTACATACATCAGAAGGAAGTAAGATGTGGTAGGAGATGAGCCTTAAGACGGGAAAATTAGCCCAATAGTATCTTAATATGTAATGGTTATACTTTGACATACAACATACACACCATCATTCACTTATCAACAGATGAGTAAAACACCACTAAGAGCTACTTATTTGCTCTAAATAGTGGCTTTACCCCTCAATCTCTCTTCAGAAGCTGCATGTACTTAGAGTGGTATATAAATTCGATAGTGTAGAAAAGGTTAGTCTTGTGATTTTCCATATGTGTGTAGACACACGATGCACTTTTGGCAATTCTATCTGTATTTAAACATGTGGCAATCTTGACAATGATTTTTCAAGAACAGAATAAATGAGCCCAAGATGTCTCTTCTAAGAAAGAACTACTGTGTGTTAAGAAGGTACAGAATTATTAACTGATTTGTCAGTTGCTTTCAATTCTTTCAATTTTCATTGTGTAAATATTAATTGACAGGAAGATGAGAAATGGGAAAATAATCCAAATGACAAAGAGATGCATTGGTGGTCAGCAAAAAAAGGGAAGCTGATAAGAGCAGTTTTATACCACCAATACCAAGACTCTACAAATATCCCATTCATTTTCTACATGCTCCTAGTTTATTAAGCCTCCTATTCACTCCCATTTCTCAGGACTCTCTGTACCAGATGGCACTAAATTACAGTAACTGAATATACTGTCTGCATTTGCTGAGTGGCCATTTCAGAACTGATTGTGCCGAAGGAAATCTTTGATCAAGTTTGAAGCCTGCTGCCAAGTGCATGGGTACAGTTTGTCCAGGTAGGCATTTGTGTTGTGAGGAGAGAATGGAGCAGATCCCATTTTCTGAGCATTTTCTGACTTCATTTGAAGTTTCTGACTTTACTTGAATGAGTGACTGTTGAGTATGTACCATATCCTAGGCATGGTGCTTAGTGCTGGGGATAGACAGATGAGGAACTCTGTTCTAAGACATTTAAAATATGGTTAAGTGAGAGAGATGGTGGACTGAAAATTTTCATAGAAATTCATGTTAAAAATTGTTACCACTTTTGAGCTTCTACTCTGGGGCAGAAAGTCTACTAAATGTTTTGAATGTGTTCCCACATCAATTTCTTCCTACCCCTTTGGAAGATTCCTATTCTCACTGTATATGTGAGAAATTTTGGCTCAAGAAAGAAATGCCTTACCAAAAAATGCCATAACCTCTAAGTTTCCAACTCACTACTTGTTAAACTTTTCTTCTGTCAGGATAGAAGTTTCCTCTGAGATTGTTGAGCCAAGCAATGCACCCTATTGTAGAGGCACATTTTTGTGGTCTTGATCACAGGAGTGGTCAGTGAGATGGCTACATAAGTTGTTGGCTAACCCTTCTGGGGCTGTTGTATAGCAAATTCCTTTCAATTAAAATATTGCTCCTGAGGAAAGTGGAGACTTAGAGATGAATTCTGGGAAAGCCAAACCTTCAAAGGTCACAGGACCATTCCCCAAGGCTGAGGAGCAGTAAACAACTATTGAGGGGCCATCCTGACAAGTATTGCATAGTACTCTCAACTGAAGCACTCCCTGCAAAGGAAAGGAGGGGGCTCAGGAAAGCGAGGAGGTGGACAAGTCTGGGCAAAAGCTTGCAACACCTGCAGTTTATATAGAATAAACAAATGCTGAAGAAGGATCCACCTGCAGGTCAGTGAGCTCCAGAGATGCTGCTTCAAGGAGTCCTCACCCATGCTGAGTGGGCTTCCTGGTGATACAGCTGCCTTTGAGTCACACGTGCTCCTGTAATCAACCCCTCACCTGCTCTGGATATAAGCCCAATACACTCACTGATTCACCAAAACTGATTTTTTATGTAATCATACTTTGTTCTGTGCCCTGTCTGGGTGAATAGATGTGTGTCTGCATCATCCCAGGGAAAAAGTTTCACTTAACATTTGATGCCCTAACAGGGATGTTATGTTCCATGGCACACACATGTGCACTTATATGACTATAAATATGCTGAAATGTTTATGTTTTGGGCTACAAATATATACTGATTGTCTTGTGAATACCCCAAAGTGCTCTGGGCAGTGAGTATACAGTCTGCCCTCATAGAGCTGCCCTTCTGCTTATAATGAAAACCAATGCAGAAGTTATCAAATAAAATGCCATGAAAGCAATTCTCCTCTTTTTTTTGAAGGGCAAGTTAAGAAGGATTTATTTTAGGAGATAAAGTAAAGCAGAAAGCTTCTGTGTGAGGAGGGGCCCCAAACAAGTCATCCCAGGGAAAGAATCAAAGCAGATGGAGTAAGCGGGTTTGCAGGAGGGGCCAGGAGAGCATCAGAGCAGTGTTTTCCTGCCTCTCTGTGTGGGTCTGGAGCTGCTACACATGATCAAGGCTCTCTTTAAGTAAAAGAATACAAGATTTTGAAAATATGATATGAAATGAATGTTTAATTGACACAAGAACAGAAATAACACATGTATACTGAAAAGTCTCAAAATAACCTCACACAATTCAAAAAACATACCTAAATTTAATTTCTGGGCATATCTCTATAGCACATGTTCCCTAAGATTTTGGGTGCGTAGTCTTTGATTGTCTCTTTATGTGGCTGGTTTTGCAATTGTTTCTAATGGGAGAATGAGAGCCTTAAAAGAAGCCTTCTTCTGACATGGTTGATAGGTGCTGAGAGTTTATGAAGGTTAATTTCAGCATCCTAAAATGACCCCTGTTGATCATGCCATGTAAACATTTAGGATGACTATCAACTTAAAGAAAACTTCCATGTATGATTATATATCTGCCATATATGTTCTTTAAAGTTTCAAGCCATTTGAGTATTTTTATGTGAAATGACTTCCTATTAAATCATATTTCAATTTTTGGCACTTAGGAACCTCCCTGGCAATAATGTTCTTGGTACCAGTGTATTTTGAGGTTTTTTTTTATGGCCATCTTTGAGATTTGCAGTTTGCTTCTTCCAATCAGCCAGAAATTTGAATGTCTTCCCAATATGTCCGGATGATGCACTGTTTTAAGCTAATTGATTGAAAAACAAGACACAGGACTGGGAAGATAGGTGAGTGGGTAAGAACACTTGCTGTGCAGACATAAATGTCTGAGTTTAATTCCCAGCACCACTGCAAAACCCTGGGTGTGGTTGTACATGCCTGTACCTCCAGCACTGAGAGGACTATTTTCCTTAGCTTCTTGTTGTTGGGACAAAGCATACGACCAAAAACATCTGATGGGAAGAAAGTTTCTTATTCAGGTTTACAGTCTTGAGGGGAAGTTCCATGATGGCAGGAGATAATATGACATTAGCAGAGCTGGACATCACCTCTGCCACAGAGGGGGAAGCAGCAGCAGGAGAGTGAGCCACCTCCTCTCACTCTCACTTGAGGGGTAGCTGGACATAACACTATAAGGCCACCTCCAGAAACACACCTCCTCCATCAAGGCTCCACCTCCCAAATCGTTACCAGCTGATGACCAAGTACATGAACATGAGTTTATGGAGGGTATCTGATCCAAACCACCATAGGGGCTGATGACAGGAAGCTCTCTGAGACTCCCTGGTCAGCCACTCTTAACTGAAAATGGGTGTTCCAAGCACAACTAAGACTCCTTCCCAAGGAAATAAGGTGGATAGAAGAGCAATAGAGGGGGACAGTTGATGTCTTTCTCTGGCTTCTTCAGTCTGCAGTTGTGTGCATGGAGCACACACACACACCAACACACACACACACACACACACACACACACACACACACACACACATACACTGTACACATACTATACACATAGCAAAAGGAAACCAAACAGACCGTCCAAGAGCCTGTGCATTGTTTCTGTGACTCTCACTTTGGATGTGGGAGTCCATCTTTTGCGAGCTGAACATTGTTTCTGGGATAATTTGTTTTGAAATGCCAGGATAATTTCTACTGCCTTCCCCTTCATATTTTAATTTTGTTTCCATTAATTTTTAATTGAATTTCCTCTCATCTACTTAATATATGAATTTAAAGATGATGAAAGAATGCCCTTAATGTTCATAAACGTCCAACCCAGTGCCCGTGACTTCTCCCTTGTTTTATGGAAATATTCCAGAATGCCCTCGGAAGTTATAGTTATAACGTATAGTGTAAACTTTTTGAATACATTACAAAGACTTTGCTTGGGTCATTTTTCTTTGGGGTTTTCAAAAATGTATTAGTGTCCTCAATTTTGATTTTTACTTATGTGCTTGTATATGTATGTGTGCACGGGCTGCATCTGCCACTGTATGTGTCTGTGTGTGGTGTTGGGGGGGGGCAGGCATGTAGAGGTCAGAGGACAATCTGAAGGTGTTAATCCTCTCCACCCTCCTTGTTTGAGACAGGGTTGCTCTTGATTTCCTGCCCTGGAGCTTCAGGGTTCTCCTGATTGCCTCCCATTGCCACAAGCATCCTGGGATTACAGATGAGTATGCCAAGTTGCATGCAGCTTTACAAGGGTGCTGGGAGCTGAACTCAGATCAACAGGCTTGCAGAGCAAACACCTTTAACCACTGAGCTATCTCCCCAGCCTCAGGGTCCTTTAAATGCCATTATGTTCATGTTCAAGTCTGGAGCCATTTTGTCACCTGCACTCTTTAAAGGAAAGCCCAAATAGGCATGTACGTTTGAAAAATGAACTTGAAAAGAAAATATTTGATATAGTAGAATACCAAAGTTGTCAACCCTCCCCTGGCTATGGGAACAGCCTTGTCTGCAGCATGAATAAGGAAAGGAATGCTCGCTACATACATCTTAATGTTTCATTTAAAAGTGAAATTAGCACCCATAGCATTAGGTGTCACCGTAGCATTCTTGTGTGGTGTGTGGAGTATATGCCCAATGTGTGTGCAGCTGCGTGTATCCCCTCACCCCGCTCATGAACTTGGAGGCCAGAGGAGAATGTTCAGGGTCTTTCTCTCACACTTCTGCTTTGATTCCTTGAGATGGAGTCTCTCACTGAACCCAGAACTTCTATTTTCAGTCACAGCAGGTGACCAGTGAGCCCCAACCATTCTCCTGCCTTCATATCCACCCAGGACTGGAATGGCAGGAATCCATGGCTCTGCTTGTCTTTTTACGTGGGTGGTAGGGATCCAACTCAGGTTCTCAGGCTTGTACACTGCAAGTGCTTTTATCCATTGAGTTACTTCTTCAGACCCACCCTGCCTTTTCAAATAAAAATTTATTTTGCTTCCTATCCCCCTTTTCTCCACTATCCCCTGACTTTCCTTGTCCCCTCCCACCACCCCTAGATCATCCTCTACACTTCTGTATCACATGTTCCCTGTTGCCTCCCCTCTCATGGCTTCTTTTCTAGTTTTATAGCCGATACCCATGTTCATTATATAAATATATAAACATCCTAAACTAGGACCCACATATGAAAGAGAATATGCAATTTTTGTTTTCTGAATCCTAGCTGCCTCACTTAGTATTGTATTTTCCAGTGCCATCCATTTTCAAACAAATTTCTTTATAGCTGAAGAAAACGACTATGTATATAGACCACAATTTTATTATCCATTCATCTGTCTGTGGATACTATATTGGCTTGACTGCAAATGATTCCATAGCCTCAGGTAGTTTTGATTAAGCTTCCTGCTGAGTCTCCAGCAGGCAGAGACCTGCTAGAGGAGGTGTGCTGCCAGGGCTTGATCTTGAGTCCAGCCTTAAGGTGTGTTCAGTGTCAGCTGGTGCTGGAGCTAGCTATGTGTAGAGAGCCAGCTTGAGTGCTGGCCATTGTCTCTCTGCTGTGGATGTATGACAAAGTGAGCCAGTTTCTTCTGCCATGATGAAGCTTCCCCTGGAATCTGTAAGCCAAAAATACACCTTTTCCTCTATAAGCTGCTTCTGCTCAAGTGTTTGTCTGGGCAAGGAGAAAGTAAGTGAAACAGATGCCTAGGCTTCTTCCATTTCTTTGCTGTCATGACTAATGTGGCAGTTAGCATGTAGCTAGGTCATATGGCAATTCTAGTTCTAATTTTTTTTTGAGAAGCCTCCATATGGATTTACATAATGACTGTACTATTGGGTACACTCCTACCAGCAGTATACAAGAATTCTTTCCCTATATTTTTGTCAGCATCTGTTGTTGTCTCTTTTCTAAATAACAGTCATTCTGGCTGATGTAGATGGAATCTCAATGTCATTTTCATTTGTATTTTCTGATGGCTAAGGATATCAGCACTTTAAAACATGTTTTGGCCATTTGTGTTTTCCTTTTGATAAATGTCTCTTTACTTCATTAGCCCTTTTGTTGTTAGGCAGTTTGGTTTTGTGGTGGTTTAATGTTTACAAATCTTTATATATATATATATATATATATATATATATATATATATATATATATATATAAAATGCATATTAACCCCCTGTATGAAGTGTAGCTGGCAAAGATTTTCTCTCATTTTGTGTGCTTTCTGTCTGCTCCATGGATAGTTTCCTTTGCTATATAAAAATGTTTTGATTTCATGTAGTCCCACTTTTTTTTAATTCTGGAGGTTATTTCCTGGAATATTGGAGTTCTTTCTAGAAGGTAGTATAAATGTGACATCTTCACACATATATGTCATTACTACTTATTCTCATTCATCCCTCCACTGACATCTTCTGTCCTCCTACCCTTTCTTCCTGGTCTCCTTCTTCCTCTCAAAGAGTCCCCCTTTCTGCTTCCCTGTGACACGTGTTTCATTTGATTATACACTTGTTCTCCCTCCATTTAGACAGATACCTATCTCCACCTTTTCAGTGTATTCTCTCTCTCCCTCTCCTTCTTTCTGCCACCCCACAGACACACAGTCACAGAAACTTAAATATAGATTCTTCATATGAGAGAAAACATAAAATATTTGTATTTCTGAGTCAGGCTTATTTTAATTTAGCAGAAATTATCTCCAGTTTTAGTCATTTTATTTCAAATGTCATAATTTTACCTTTTGGTTGGATATAAAACTGCATATATATATATATATATATATGATCAAAGAATGTCCTTAAATGCTCATATATATATACTTCCTTAATTTAGCAGAAATTATCTCCAGTTTTAGTCATTTTATTTCAAATGTCATAATTTTACTTTTTGGTTGAATATAAAACTGCATATATATACATATATATATATACATATATATATATATAATCAAAGAATGTCCTTAAATGCTCATATATATGTATATATATATATATATATATCCTTATCAATTAATCTGCTGATGAACATCTAGCTTAATTTATAACCTAACTATAGTGGTTGTACTTACAGGCTTATATGGGAAGTATTGCTGGGTTATCTTAGAGATCTTTTTTTTAGGTTTTTGAAGGATATCCACACTGTTTTTCATAGTACCTGTACTAGTTCACATTCCCACCAGCATAACATATAAATAGTAAAAAATATATTTAATTTAATATATATAATATATTAAAGTATATATAATTTTAATATATTTAATTGTATTTTAAAAATATATTAAAATATATTTTAATATAAAAATATAAAAATCCTTTTCCTGTACACCCTGAATAGAATTAATTATTTTATTTTAAATATGACAGCCACTCTGATGGGAATGAGATGTTATCTCAGTGGAGTTTTTCTTTGTATTTCTCCAATGGCTAAAGATGTGGAATATTTTTAAAATGTATCCATTGAACATCTGTACTTTATTTTTGAAAAGTATCTATCCATTTTGTTAGCTTGCTTATTGATTGGCTTCATTGTGGGTTTTGGTGTTTAGGTTTTTGAGATATTTTTATATTCTAGATATTAATTCTCTGTAAGATGTGTAGTTAGCAAAGATTTCCTCTCATTCTATAAGCTGCCTTGTCTCTTGTATGTTTCCTTGGATTGCAGAAGGTTTTTAATTTCATGCAATCCCATTTGTTTATTCTTGGAATAATTTCCCATGGTTTTAGAATAATTTTCAGAAAGTCATTGCCTATATCTTGAAGTGTTTTCCTCCTACTCCCATCACTGTAATTCCAGGCATACTCCATGACACCTGGTTTCATGGATTAATCCAGATCAAACCCTTTGCTAGGGTGCTTAGCAAGCACATTCCCAACTCATTACACTGCCAGCCTCAGATTTGTTTTCTCTTAATTAACATATTTTTAAAGAGGACCTGGAGCTTTTGTCTTCTATAGTAGCCATGTTTTATGAGACTGACCTTGAATAATATTTAAAGGTGACATACAATAGCCCCCAAACAGATTCACACTGACTGAAATCATAGAAAGATAGCAGTTAGTGACTAAAATGTTAAAAATATTTTGCAAGATATTCTGCTAAAATACTACTTTGCAATATTCGCCACAGAACAATGTTGCATTTAGTGGAATATCCACAGTCACAGGGCAACAGTTACTGTCTGGTCTACTTGATGAAGCATCTGACAGGATACTCTCTACAATCCAACAGCACACTAGTTCTTTTCAAACAGAGAAGCCACCAGAATGGAAATTTGACCATTCATACTTTCAAAGCACCCATTTCAGATGCACCATTTTTGTTCATTTTGTATTCTTTTTGGTTCTTCATGAATATTACTATGAACTTGGTATTGGATGGAATTTTTTTAAGAGATTAAAACAGTTATTTATTTCTGATTTGTACTCTTCATCAGGCCCTCATGAAAAGTCACAGGATTTTTCCACATGGATGGTTACAATAAAGTGGGGCAATCCTGACCCTCAAGCTGGTTCTGTGGTTCGGTGGCTTGTGATTTCCTTTACTCTTACTGTCGTAGGCCTTCTCAAAGTCGTAGTCACCTTTCTTTGCTCTCATAGTTTTGATTATCATGCTTCTTTCAGGACTCTGACCATCAGCATTTTAATTTTTGATAAGAGAGTTTTTAACATTGGGAAGATACTTCCTTCCTGAGGTAGGCAGCTTAGCAACCCATCAGACTTCCCTCCAATCACTGAGCTAGTCATGCACTCCCTTCTCTAAACAAGGCAGTGCCAGCTCCACTCTAACGGCTCCTTAGCAACTACCATATGTGGTTCATTTTCTATTCATACACATCCTGGAACACTTCCTGGAGATAGAGGCAATGGGGCCCTCCAGTTGGATCTGACTATGGGTATATGAATAATAAGGCAAGCTGTAAACTTTTAGGAATAAACTTTTAGTTTAAATCCCAAATTGGCCATCTAATTTGTATAAATTATTGGGTGTGTGTAATGGTTAAATTTTGTGGTCATCTTGACCTGTTTAGTAATCCACAGTAATCTTGAGTGGGTCTCTGAGATTGCTTACAGGAAGGATTAACTAAAGGAGGTGGTCCCTCCTCCAGAGTCAGCTCTTATCCTGGACTGGGAAGCCCTCTCAGTAGGGGGCCAAAATGTAAGGAAGCTAAAGGGGAAGGAAATCTCTCTCTCCCTTCTCCCTGCCTGTTTTTCTGGTGTGTGTGTGTGTGTGTGTGTGTGTGTGTGTGTGTGTGTGTGTGTGTTGGTAATGGCTTCTCTCATTCTCTATGAAAAGAGGCCAGCCTTTTCTCCACTAACTCTGCCTGGTTTGGAGGTTCATCCCGATAGTGTGTGGCTGACTACAAACTTGGCACCAGGACTGGGGTGATATTGCTGAGATGAATCTGACCATGAGGATTTTAGTCTTCTGGAATTTGTATGCTAAACAAATGGACATAGATTTGGTACTTGCAACTGAAGGAAGACATCTTCCAGAGTGGTAAGCCGAGTTTTATGAACTATTCTGGTGAGAATTTGAAAACGCTAAGTGCAGAGGCAACTGAATTTGGAGGCTTGGCTTTATGAACTTTCTAAGAGGAAGAGACTACAGATGATTTTATTAGAACTCTGTTACTGGAATAAAGGGTTGATGTGTTCTACTGCCCATGCCCAGAGACTTTGATCAAGGTTGAATTTAAGTAATGGACTGATATGCTTGGCTAACAATATGAAACTGAGAATTTTAAGATTTATATTTGGAAAAAAACTCCAGGCAAATTTAACTTACTGGCACAGAGACTGTCTTGAGGTTGCTGAAGCTGCTATTGTTAACCCATTAGCAATCCTAAAGAAGATGGCCCAACTGCTCTACATTGAAGCAATGGAGAGGTGTCTGAATGAAGGACTGAATGAGGGACTATGAAAACTCTTTTGGAAGGAGATAGCTGAAAGGCAGAACTTGCTCTTCAAGGTCGTGATTTATTTCTTCTCTGAATTAACAACATGGCTGTGCCCTGTATACCTGGTGTTACTTTTGGAAGCATGAGCAATGCATGCACAGAGTGGGTCATGAAATGAACACGGTTCCAGGAGCCACTGCTGAGATGCAGTATATGGAACAGGGCAGGAAGTCCCTGATTGGCCAGTGAAGCCATTGGAAGATGGACTGTGGTTTGCAATGGAGACCCAAAGATGTTTTGTATATACCAGGACTGTGCAATGGCTACCATGGAGAGCTGTTGGCTGGGGATGGAAGTTTCCCCAGACACTCAGCCAAGCTGGAGGGGCAAAATTAGAAAATCTGGAGAATGTCAGTTACTGGTTGTGACACTAACTTCTCTGTCTGTAATGTATCCTAATTGAAAATTAGGAACAAAACTTGGAAATCAATGAACTAATAGCTGTGCATTAGCAGATTAAAAACAAAAGGAGGAAAAAAAGGGAATAAGGTGATGGGAATACAACCAAATTACAGTATATTATATTTCCCAAGAGAAGGTAATATGGGAGTGCATATGATTAAAATTACACTATATATGTATGAACATCTTAAAATTTTTGTAACAGAAAAAATAATAAAAGGGTGGAAGTTATACCAGAGAAATGATACAAAAATAAAGCAGAAGCATACAAATTCATGCTGTGTGGAATTCGTGATGAAACCTTTTATGTGAACAAAAAGGGAACTACACGGAGATAGAGGATGCCGTGACCATGAGAATGTGAACGCTGTGAGCAGCTCTGCCCCACTGTTACAGCACAGCAGTATTCATCTCGGAGAGGGGAGCCACCAGAAGACAAGGAGAAACTGAAACACCTCAACCGGCGACACCAATAACAGGAGACTTGGGGTTGGACATGTAGTTCAGTTGGTAGAGTGCTTGCTTGCCTTGTATGTGTGACAGAAGCCCTGGCTTTAGTCCCAAGCAATGCTCACAATGCAGGCTTGTTAGAACATCTGGAATCCCAGCATTTGGGAGGCAGAGACAATAGGATCAAATGCTCATGGTCAGGCGGGGGAGATGGCTCAGTGGATATGAGGTGCTTGCTTCATGCTGGGGTCTCAATGTCAAATGTACTCTACAGGTCCACATGTTTGAACACTTGGCCTCCATCTGGCGCCAGTTGGGAAGGTGATGGAACCTTTAGGAGAGGGTAGCTTGATGGGGAGGTGTGGTTCACAGTGGGTGCGTCTTGAGGTTTCATAGCCTCTCCCCAATTCCCATTTGCCTCTGTTTCACACTGAAGGATGTGTGACTGGCTTGGCCCGGGCTGCCATGCCGTCTGTGTCATGATGGAGCACATTCCCAGGAAATTTTAACGAGAATAAGTGCCTTAGACTCCTTCCTGCCATGCATTTGGTCACATCAAGAAGGAATGTAACTGACATACCTTATGAGCAATAGAAGCTGAGTTGGATCTCCAGAACCCAAGAAAAGCTAGATGTGGTAGAGGAACTGTGGTAGTCATTGTCCCTTTGCTGTGACAAATATCCAACCAGAAGCAGCTTGTGGGAGGAAAGGCTTTATTTTGGTTATAGACTCCAGGGGAAACTCCATGATGGCAGGGAAAATGATGCCATGAGCAGAGGCTGGACATCACCTCCTGGCCAGCATCAGGTTGAGTGTGCCAAACACTGGCAAGGGGAAGCTGTCTGTATACACCATAAGCCTGCTTATTACATTACATTACCTCCAGGAGGCCCCAGTTCCCAAATTGCCACCAGCTGGGGATCAAGCATTCAGATCACATAAGTCTATGTGAGACACCTAAATCAAACCACCACCAAAGTGTTTATAATCCCAGTGCACCAACACTGAGAAGGGAAGCAGAGACAGCAGAACTCTCAGAAGCACAAGAGTCAGCTAACCTGGAGAACACAATGGTGAACACCAAAAGACTGCCTCAAACATGGATAAGGAAAGGACCTGCATCTGAGGTTGACCTCCGACCTTCACATGTGTACGTAGGCACTCCTAACCACTGTGCACCACACACACACACACACACACACACACACACACACACACACACACACACTAAAAACAAACTACAGTGAAATTCAAGGTCATCCTTTGTTACATAATATATTTAAGGCCAGCCTGGGCTACATGAGACCCTGTCTAGAAGCAACAGCGACTACAAAATAAAACCACAAAATAATAGGAGGCTTATATTAATGAATCTCACTTTAGAAAATCTAGAGGAAAAGTATACAAGATAATGAGAAAACCTAATAAACTGGTAAAACAGTCCTAGATGATAACTAAACTTTATTGAAAATTTAAAAATGCTCTACGAATGGTCACGAAATTTGAGCAAAAACTACTAAGCAATAACTATTTCCAAGAAACTTCAGCAAATTGCAGAAAAAGAAGCAACACAGGTGGCATTTGATAATAATTAAATAAGCTAGAGATGAGAAAAATATGAAAAATATTTAGCTCTTGGCAGTTAAAAATATGTGTCTTAAGTAACTATGGCTTCACAGGGTATCAGCAAACCGAAGAAGTGTACTATCTAGAAATAGTGCCATGGGGACTGCATCCAGACCTCACAGGGCACAGACAAAAAGCTTTTAGGAGAAAGCTCATAATGTTCAAATTTTACCTCCTCAACCAGGAAGGAATGAGTATATGTGGATTAAGCACTGAAAGCAAACAGTTAGAAAACACTAATATCACAATAACAAAAGCCAGAGAAAGCAGAAGAAAACAGAGAAAGGACAGAAGCAGCCATTCAATGACCTGGAACCAGAGAAAACCAAAGATGATTCTTAGCTGCAAGTTCATCTCATGAAGAAGAGAAGTGGATGAGATTGGATGCAAACACACACAGTTAAAAAATGGGGTGAGGGCTGGAGAGCAGGTCCAGTGCCGAGGAGCACTTCTTATAATACAAGCACAAGTGTCTCAGGAGGCCTGAAAGACCACTCAAGCCTCCCCCCAGGTCCCACACAAAATGTTGGGCAAGGTCACGGCATCTGTAACTCCAGGCCCATAGGGGAGTAGACGCCTGGGAATTGCTGGACCTCCTTGTGAAAAAAAGCTAAAATATCTGCCAAGACTCAGGGAACATTATGGGAGAGGGGGTGGAAAGATTGTAGGAGCCACAGGGTGGGAAGAGGTATCCTGAGGCACTGTCCTCACCTCACAGAGACTGACTGAGGCATTCATCACCCTACAGTGAATACCAGTCACTACACTGAGGAGGAACTTCAGTGTAATGGGGACAAGGGAGAAGGCACATAATGAGTATAGCCCGATGGGAAAATGACCAATAGGGAATGTGTTCATACAGTAAGGTTCATAATTGATTTAAAAATATTTTTTAAAAAACCAGCAAGCTCTGGGATAATCAAGAAACTCCAGCTGAAATGAGAATGGGTGGAAGATCAATGGAGTGGGTTTCCCCATGTTCTGATCTGACCATCACAGGCACACACATGGTTTTGTTGCATGGGACACAAATACACGCATACAACACACACACACACACATCACACATATGCACACACCATATAGAAGAAGATAACAATCAAAAGAGAAGAAAACTATAATCATAAAAATGTTGTTTAATCTGTGTAAATTAAAGGAAACATCAGAATAAAGATTAATTTTTCTAGAGAAACACATTTCCAGACTTTACCTAACTGAGATTAAAAGTAACCTAAACTATGGAAGAAATAGAGAAGACAGTCATAGGACAACTTCCTCCACAAGGAGTACCTTGGGTTCATTATTTTTGTGTCACTGTGGTAGTTTGAATAATGTCCCCCAAAAGAATTAAGGATTTATTAAAATTGTAAATTGTCTCCAACCAGTTCTGGCTAGAGGAAGTGTGTTACTTTGGCCAGATCCTAGGGTTCAGCCCTAAGGTATGTCTGGGGTGGGTCTAGAATTCTAGCTATACATATGCAAAAAGCAGTCTGAGCTCAAGCCTGGAGTTTCTCTTGTTAATCAGTGTGCTTGCTGGCTTATGGAGGTGCTTTCTCTTATGTAAATGATACAAAATCCTAAATGGAACATGAACAAACACTTCAATAGCACATTAACCAAGAGCTCAGCAGGATGATGCAGTATTTATTTTAATAATTCAGTTCTCCATTACCAGGCAGTGTGTTTAAATCATCATGTTTATTCATCTAAGGAAACAATCTTGATAATCCTCATAGAAGCTGAAGAGACACTAGACAAAATTGCAAATCCATTCTCGATTCAAAAAGGCTCACAATAAGATTGGAACTCACCATAATTTTCATAACTTTAAAAATGATATTGTTTTGTCCCAAAGTCAGTTTTGACATATCTGAGGAAGTACTAGAATTGTTACCACTAAATCCAGGAAAAGGATGGAGATGCACGCTTAACACTCCTAAAATGTACTTTAATGCTCCTTCTCATAGTGGGATAAACCATTTAAATATATATATATATATATATATACATATATATATATCTGAAAAACCCAAGGCATTTTACAAAAAATGCATAAAACAGAAAAAAAGTACAATGCTTCAAAATTAATATGTAAAAATAAATGTAGTATATAATATATATATTTCTATATATATTGATATCTATATATAGACACAAATGACTAGTACTGCATTGTTTTCCTTTAAGATATACATTGGAAGGAAATAATTAGTGAAACACAACTGTCTACTCCAGCCCACAGTGGATCTCCTTTGTTAGTTTCTGAGACCATGCCATCATGGAGTTTCGTTTCTCCAAGAGTTCAGAGTCCAGTGAAATAAAACCAGGGTTGCCCCTTTGCACCCTACCTAACTGCAGGTGTGTACACACTCATCAAGAGAAATCAGGAGCCAGGAAGAAAGTTCCTCACTTGGTAATGAAAGCAAAAGGCCAAAGGCTAAAAAACGACCAGATCACTGGATAGGTGTTGATGGTTGTATCAGTTACTTTGTCATTACTGTGAACAATCTGACCAGAAGTAACTTAAGAAATCAAAAATGTTCATTTTGACTTACAGTTTGGAGGGAAGACTTTCCATCATGGTGGGAAGGCAAGCCAGACTGGCTCAAAACAGAGCACAAAGAGGAAGTGGCGCTGGGCTATCAAACCTGAAGGCCCACCCCCCCCCCAGCCACTCACCACCAGGGAGGTTCCACCTTCAAAGGCTCTACAACCTTCCAAAAGAGTACCACCAGTTGGAGACCAAGTACAACACATGATCCCATGACCAAAGGGTCATAATGAGAACCCTGGCATAAAGGCAATAAGCCACTGAGAGAGCCTGGAGTCAGCATAGACAGGGACTAGCTCAGACGCATGGGGTTGGGCCAGTGGAGAGCAGAGGAGGTTCTGAGTGCTGATAGACAGCTGTTATAGCCATCACAAGGGTCAGGCTTCACCACCTCTTGAAGATGTGAAACTGGCCAGATGCATCATGTCATCCTTCTAATATAGTAGAATTATTAATCTTTTAGCTTTTATATTAGTTATGTCCTCATTGCTGGGATAAAAAAAAAACTCAATGAGGGCTGGAGAGATGACTCATCGGTTAAGGCACTTGCCTCCAGTGCCTAAGGCCCTGAGTTCAATTCCGCAGTACCCACATAAGCCAGATCCACAAGGTGGTGGCCCTGATGTCCTCTCTCTCTCTCTCTCTCTCTCTCTCTCTCTCTCTCTCGCTCTCGCTCTCGCTCTCGCTCTCGCTCTCGCTCTTGCTCTTGCTCTCTCTCTATCCTTGAAAATGAATAAATAAAATATTTTAAAAACTCAATGAGAAATAACTTAAGGAAGGAAAGGGTTTATTCTCAGCTTGCAGCTTTGAGGGGAAGTTCATCATGGCAGGAGCAGGAAGTTGGTGTCACATGGTCGTGTGAGTGGGAAGAAAGTTGAGAGCAATGAATGGTTTTGCTCAGCTGGCTTTCTCCTTTGTATACAGTCCAGGAACCTTATCTCATGAAACAGCACTGCCCACAGGGAAGGTCTTCCCACTTCAATTGATCCATAATGATTCGATAATTTTGCAAAGTCCCTAATGACCAGCCCCCAGTCTTTTGGGCTAGAGTTTTACAGTCAACCCAGGCTGGCAGGATAGCTTCTCACTTCTGAGTTCTGTCATCTGGCTTCATCTCACATTCAGCCTGGCTAATAATATCTTCCTAATGGAATCCCATCTCCAACATCTCTAGCCAGCCCCGCAATGCACAATGGATGAAGCTAATCATGTTTTAAAGAAATTTAAGTATTACGGTGATATAAAAAGGTTCATTATGTTTCAGTCCAGAATATTAAACATCTGTGACCTGGGAGGCAAAAACGGCAGAGTTTAAGTTTGATGTTTGAGCAAAAACGAGGTGATAAAAACAATTAGGGCATTAATGGAGAAGATACTACGTGTATTAGTACCATTGACCTTTCCAAACCCAGCGCCTCGTCTTGCATCGTCTCTCTCATTGCTGGTTCTCCTGAGAGATGAAAAAGATAATGCATTGGAATGGATGAAATTAATTCCATTTCTTTGGCTGAGAAGGGCTGCTAGACCACTCCATTATCCAGGGGGTGTTTCCTCTGGTTTCTTAATCAGTGAGCCACTGACCCTCCAGAGACTCACATCTCTATGGCCTGAGATGATGAATATTGTGACTTTTAACCCCCTCCAGTGCATTCCTGTTGAGGAGGGGTGCTGGAGGGGTGGGGACAGAAAAGATGTTGAAATTCACAGAGAGCTAGAGTTGAGTCTTGTCCACTCCGGGCCAGTGGCCTATGTGAACACCTGCAGGTTGAGCTCATTTCTTCACCAGGACCAGTCAAACAATGCCATAAAGGCTTGGAAGATTGAATGAGATCTCATAGTGTCTGGAATAGCCCTTGACACAGGGGAACACAGTAAACTATTCCCACCCCACCCCTGTGCTTTCCACATTTCTGGCTATTAATATCTATTAAAAGAAGAAAGAAGAACACTTTCTACAGGAGGCTTTTTCCCTTATATTGTTCTGAGTATGGGCTAAGCTCCGGTCTATTAGCCAGGGTTTCAAAAATCATGAAACTGCATATCATATTTATTATAGTTTTGTACTAAAGAAAATGGAAAGAGTGGGATAAAGTTGATAACTTTAATCTGAAGATGAACCAGTTAAATTTGCTCTATATTCTTGCTCTAAATAGTGATCACATTAGCATATATTTAATGAGCATCTGTCATATCTTAAGCACTATATTATACTTTAAATGCGATTTTTGTTTTGATTTTGTAGATATTATTTTGTGATTACATATACAGTTCTTTGAATTATAAAAGTCTAAAAATGTAGTTAAGGAGAAATTTGAAAATAAGCATAATGATTGAATTTTTTCTTGCTAATAACATTGCTTAACGATATCTATTATTAAAATTTTGGTACACAATTTTCCAGAACATTTTGAGCCTCTCTTTTTACATAAATATATTTATAAACAGACATTTATGTGTCTATACCTGTGTATGTTAGAAAATGTGGAATTTTGTAAAAACATTTTAAAAATTTGCATGTGTGTGTATGCATGGGTGTGTGTGTATGACACACCATGATCTCTTGCCGCTATAAAAGAAATATACACTTCTGCCCAGTTTTTGTGTTCTGGCTTATTTGGTTGGCTTGAGAATTGAACCCAGGCTGACAGTCTTTAACTGCTGAGTCATTTTCTCAGTCCCCAGACAATGTAAAATTTGAATAAACATGAAATCACATATTGTTTCTTACAGTATGTCTTTTCACTGTTATACTATGAATTCCATTGCATGTTCTATAGTGTTTAATAAGTTCTAATTCTTATACCATAAATAATTCTGAATGAAATAGTTTTGCACAAATATTCTTGTGTGCTTAGCCAAGGATTCCCTTAGAATTAATTTCTACATCTAGATATCCTGGGCCACATTTTGAATAAGGAATTTCTATGTCTAGAGGCAAGGTGTTTCTAGAAGCATCACGCTAATTTATACACCAGCTTGCACAGCGTGGCTTGTGTTTCCAGCCCAGACCTGTCTCCTGAGTTGACTGTGAAACTTTATCTTTGAACAACTTAGTCATCAGTAGCTTCAACCTTGACGTGCTATATTAATAACAATGAGGTGGAATTCATTACTTCTCATCCTTGAACAGTCCAGAATCATGGATCCCACATGGACCAATTCCTCTACATCACTTTACAAACATGAATGATTACTGGGCCTATAGATTCTATTTCCTTAATATGTCCTGTGGATGTCGAGGTCTTCCATCCCTCCTCTAAGGCTACTGAAAGCCCAGTCTCCTGTCTGTGATGACTTTCTTGTCTCTCTTCAGGGATTCCTATTTGCAACCTGTTCTTCACATTGGGGGAGGAGAAATTAAAAGGGTTTAATTCTATTATTATTCACCTACTAACAGCATCTTCAGTGGTACCTTACTTTTAGTGAATTCATTCAGCAGTGAGTTCCTGAGAGTCTTCTGGGTCCAGCACTGTTGTGTATACTAAGGATGTAGTAATAACCATGGCAAAGTCACTATTCAAGCTAGACACAAAGGTTATAAATGATGCCTGCATCGTGGAATTAGGTAATGACAATAGAACATTAGCATATAGAGAACTTTAGAGATTGGGAAAGTTGAAGAGAGACAGGCAAGAAGACCTACTTGTATAGGAACGCATGGTTTGGCCCTTACTTGTACCCCAAAATATCATCGTTGAAGGCTTGTTCTCCATTACAGCAGTGCTCACAAGTGGGGACTTTGGGATATAGCTGAAAGGATGAGGGCTTTGATATCAAGAATGGATTTATACATATTTATGAATTCATAACTTAATGAATATCAGTAGGTGAGTTTTGCTCCCTGACTGCTTCCTACATACCATGAGGTTAGGACCCTCCCACACCACACATTCCCATAGTCTTACCCCTTTTTCTCACCAAAGTACCAGTGCTACCAGGGGAACCATGTGCCAAAACAAACCTTGCCTCCTTCAAGTTAATTTATGCTAGGTATTTTGTCACAATAATGCAAATCTAAGAGAAAATTGGAACCAGAAGTGAGGTCATGGCCATGACTCTATGTGGCCATGTGGTTCAGAAGCCTGCGAAACTGGATTACTGTTGGGACTTAGAAAATGTTAGAGAAACAGGCTAGAAAGAGCTTAGCATGTTGTAAGCAAGACTTACTGGGAGATTCTGGTGGAAGCTCAGATCAGCATGCTGACAGGCATCAGATAGTAAAGACAAATCACCTGGCTTCAAATAGAAACTATATTGAACTTGAAACTTCAAAGAGAGGACTGTTTTGGGGTTTGATTTAGTGGCCACCCATTTTACATTCTGGCAAGAACTTGGCTTTATAAGGCTGAGTTTAAAAGTGAGGTGTGGAGAGATGGCTCAGCAGTTAAGGTACTTCCATGCAAAACCTAAAGACCCAGGCTTGATTCCACAGCACCCATGTAATCCCAGATGCACAAAGTGGCACATGCATCTTGAGTTCATTGGCAGTTACTAGAGGTCCTGGTATACCCATTCTCTCTCTCTCTCTCTTTCTCTCTCTATCTGCCTCTTTCTCTCTAACTCTCTGTTTGCAAATAAATTAATTAAAATAATTAAAAAATTTCTAATTTATCTGGTGAAAGAAATTTCAAGATGGCACATTATTCAGGTGGTGGCCATGGGTATTCATGGCTTCTTTAGTCAGTTTTCCAGTAAAAATTGTTAGCAAAATATAAGATGGGAGAATTGAAGAAAAAAAATGTGCAGCTTGTCAATAAATGTGTTGAGGGAGAGATAACTGTGGAAGAGATTAGTGCCACAGAAAGAAGCCAAATACTTTGTTCCCAGGACAATAGGAAGGAAAATTTCAGGAAATCTCAGGAATTAACCAGACATACCCATTATGGACTTAAGGATATAAAAATATCAACTCATTTGAAAGATTTTATTCTGAGAATCATACTCACATGGGCGGTCCTCTATAGAAGTTTTTATGGAGACTCACTTCCGGATTTATGGAGAAGTTTATGGAGATTCTCTTCTGCATTTATGTTTTGTTATCCAAGCACTCAGAGGCCACTGTAGCCATAGTCCAAGGGAGCTTGGATACTCCTGCTGCCAATGGCGGATAGTGGTGGTGTACATGTGGTGCTGGTTTTGCAGGAATAGAATACACCATGCATGAGATATGGCGTCATAGAACCTTGTATCAAAAGTTCAAAGGAGGTCTGGGAGGCCAGGCAATGTGTCCTTACAAATAACACTAAATGGGTTGAAACATGAAGCTGTGATGGTGAAGTTGAGACTTCAGTGGAGATCCCAGGAAGTTGGAGGCACCAGAGACATAGGATGTCTGCTGAGGAAAGTCACAGGCCATAAACAGAAGCAGTCAAAGAAAGATGCCATGTTTGATATAGCTGGCAAGGCCACAGGACTCCTGTGGCACAAGTCTACTACTTGTCCTGAATGTCAAACAGACAACTATAGAATTTCATACTTGTTCTTATGGGTTATGATCTTGATTAAAATATATATATATATCATTTATTTGCAAGCAGAGAGAAATAGAAGAGAGATAGAGAGAATGGGCACTCCAGGGCCTCCAGCCACTACAAAAGGACTCCAGATGCATGCACCACTTTGTGCATCTGGCTCTACCTGGGTACTGGGGAATCAAACTTGAGTCCTTAGGCTTTGTAGGCAAGTGCTTTAACCACTGAGAAATCTGTCCAGTCCTGATCTTGCTTTTATATGATTCCTCTTTTCCGTGCCCTCCTTTTTGGAAAGATAATTTTCATCCTGTTCTATTATAACTTGGAAGCACATAACTTGGTTTTGATTTTGTAAGAGCACACAGCTAACACTATGCTTTGAGTCACAGAGGATACTTTGAGCTTGGACTTTTGAGAAATACTGAAACAGTTAATGCATGGAAACTCTTGGAGATGGGCTGTATGCATTTTGCATTTTAAGTTTTTACACAGGTGTGATGGTTAAGGTCTGTTGTCAACTTGATCTGACTAGGAATCCACAGACATTTCTTTTGGTTGGATCTCAGAGGTTGCTTCCAGAAAGGATTAACTGAAGGAGGAAGTCTTCCTCCAGACTGAGCCATTCTCCCAGAATGGGTGGCTCTCCCAGTGGTGATGGTGGGCTCTACATAAGGAAACTCTGAGAGAAAAGGGTCCCTCTCTTCCCACTTGGCTGCTGGTGCTGCTTGTTGTTGAGTCCCTTAACTTGTATGCACATCTATCTATTCTGTTTGGCTATCCTTTTTCAGCATTGGAACTAAGTTTCCTCGGCCTTCCAGCCTCAACTGAAGACCAGCAGCTCTCCAGGACGCCTTCAGGCCTTCAGTGCTGGATTGGGACTACTGAGACAGCCAGTCATGTGTATTAAGCAGCTACAGGGTTCTTTGACTCTCAGGCCTGCAGACTGCTACTGTTGGACTGCTGTAAACTAATCCAGTTATTTCCCTTTTAATACAATTCATTGATAGGTCCTGTTTCTCTAGAGAACCAAAGATGGGCCAGGAGTAGAATGTTATGGTTTGGATCTTAAATGTCCCCCAGAGCTCATATATTAAAGACTTAGTCACTAGCTGATAGCACTATTTTTGGTGGTAGAAACATTATGAGACAGGATAGTGTTGGAGGAAGTAGGTGTTGGGGGTGCTTTAGGAGGGTGCAATGGGATTCTATTTCCTTTTTCTCTCTCTCTGTTTCCTGTCATGAGCTGAGCATCTTTCTTCTGCCACATGCTTCCCCCAGGAGGAACTGACATAGCTCCTGCCTGAAACAGCTTGGTTATATGCCCACAGGCAGAAAACCAAAACAAGGAGCTAAAACAAACCTTTGATCCTTTACATTGATTTCTCAGAAATTTCATCACAGTGACAGGAAGTTAACTGACTTGGCCTTATAGGCCACAGTAAAATTTTGAATTTTATTCTGATTTCTTTGGGAAGAATGAAGGGTTTTGGTTAGGAGAATAGAGCGATTGGACCTACCCTGACTCTTGTAATGATGGAGGGCAGAAATGGAAGCACAGTTGGTGTCATGGGCCTTGGCGTGAGGCTACTGTAGCTGTCCAGGTAAAGAACATGATGCTGAGGTTCAGGGTGACACCCCTTTGGGTGTTTCAGATGCCCTACTTCATACTGGTCCTGGTCAGTAAGAACCACATGGGACCTTCTGAGAAAAACAGAACCAGTGCCTAGTACAGAGCCACCTCATGGTACTGGGAATTATTTTTTGAAGGAATGGTAAATAGTTTTGAGACAATGATGGAATATATTTGGATCTTTGATTTAAAAAGTAGACCCCACTGAAGGTAAAATTAGAGTCCATCACAACAGCCCACCAAAGAAGCCACTTTCTCAGAATATTTCTCTCTCACTCTCAGTCAGATGGGATTTAAGAAAGTAACTTTTTTTCAAAGTAATACTTCTATCTGTGATAGCTTAGTATAATAAGATCAACACAAAGATAGATACACAAAAATCAGCTCTCTCCTAGCTCACAGGTATCTTGTTCTGGACACCAGCTCCCTAACTGTTTCTACTCACCTATGTCACCTTAAAGCCACCTCCTCTCATTGCTGAATGGAACGTTGCTGTTATTCCTGATTGACTCTTCAGTTGCGAGTATTATCTATTCTCTATTGACTCTGCGGGCAACTGGACCTACAGACCCTTAGCTGCATCCATTCAAATAGCATTTTACAGTTGTGATTATACCATTTATTGGGGATGATAATGTGTCTATGAAACATGTTTCGTGAGTACAGTTACCGCATCTCCTCTCTAACTTCCACCTCTAGAGTGAATAAATAAAGTATACTTTATTTTATTTGATTACCACTAAGCCCTCCCTCAAGTGTCTCAAAGTCCATAGCCACCAGTGCAGCTCGTCAGATGTTAAGTGTGATGCGTTATGCACTATCTCTCCTTTCCCCGGCACATGCTTCTCAGAGCCCTCCCTGTCTTGATTGATCTTATGGGCATGATCCTGATGGCTCTGCCCCATCGCTGGCCGCAGGGATGTACTCACCACTGTGATGTTTCCTTGCCTCTCTTCAATTTTTTAAATATATATTTATTGTCCATAATGAGTTACATTATTTAGTGGGCAAACCATGCGTTTTTATCCCGACTTCCCCAATTCCCCCCCTCCCCATCTCTGATCAGTTGTATATCCTCCTTCGTGGGCTGTCTGTATTAGTCCTTGTGGCAAGGGATCCTGGATATCCTAGTACTCAGCCCGGTTCTCCTGGCCCAAGTGAGTTGTTACTGATGGGTGCCATGCCTCCGGACAGTCTCCCCCACCATGGCTCTCACAATCTTTCCGCCCCCTCTTCCGCTCAGTTCCCTGAGTCGTGGTGGGTGAGTAATAAGGCTGCTTTAATGTTGCGAGCTTAGGGGTCCTTGTGTCGAAAATCCTTGGTTTCTGTCTCAATGGCCTATCCTGCGTTGATTGAATGACTGTGGTTATAGGTCCCTTGTTCATCTGTCATTGTCTGCAGGCCTTTTCTCATTGCTATGACAAAACACCTGACAAAAATATTTTATGAAAGAAGAGGCTTAATTAGGCTTGTGGTTTGAGGATGACTGTGAAGAGGCTGGTCACATTACACTCACAGTCAGGAAACAGAGAGAGGAATACTGAGGCCCAGTTTCCTTTCTTCTTTCTCTTTGTGTGCAGTCTAGGACCCCAGCCCAGGAGATGGGGTGCTGCCTACATTCAGACTGGAGCTTCTATCCCTGGTGAAATATCTCTGAAAACACCCACCTGGACATACCATAGCATGCTTTCTACATAATTCTAAACCAGTCGAGTTGACAACGAAGATTAGCTATTGCTAGGACCTTGCTTTACAAAGCTCTGTGAGTCTGCTGGAACTTAAGTCTACTTCCAGTAACAAGTATCTGTGGACAGTGGATGGAACAAATACTGCCCTTACACTGCTGGGACATTAGTCAGTGTTTCTGTAGTTATTTTGGTATTTCCTATGAGATTACAAAATAGGTGCTACAATTCTGGCCACACATCTGCATTCAGGCAGGAAAGAAGGTGGTGGTGGTCTCAGCTCTGTATGTACCATTTTATTAAGAAAGCAAACTACTTTTAATAGCAGCTCCTATAGTGGTTTGAAATGGGTGTCCCACATGAACTCATGTGTTCTGAATATTTGGTTTGGGATGTGGAGCCTTACTGTAGGAGGTGTGTTTCTGGAGGCTGGCTTAGGAGTGTTATAGGCACTTCCCCCTTGCCAGAACTTGGATCACTCTCCTGCTGCTACTTAGCACCTGCTGTGGCAGAGGTGATGTCTAGCCTCTGCTGTGCCATGCTTTTCCATGGTATCATGGAATTCCTTTCATGACTGTAAGACAAAACAAAACAAAAGACGTACCTCCAATCAGCTACTTTTAGTTGGGTGCTTTGTGCCAGCAATGGGAAGGTAACTACAACAGCCTTCGCAGCCAGAACTGGTTAAAGTGGTCAAACTCCTTACCTCTCAGACGAGAGGCTGGTAAGTAGAGACCTTGCATATCACATATCCTGCCCTGTGGTTGGGTGGGAAATATAGTGTGCTTCTCCTTGAGCAGGGAGCTTTATCACAGGGTGGACATTGGACATTGAAGAGCAGCTTGTCCTTTTGATGTTCTTGGTGATTTGGGTTTTAAGCTTACCTGTTCTGATAGGTCAGGCCCTGTAAGTTGCAGTAGTCTTTCTCATAAGCTGCCATCTCTCTCCTGCTTCCTTGTGGTTATGGGCTTATATGTAATACATGACATACAGTCATCCTTTCAGATTTCAAGAAGTGGTTGTTTTATGTGGACATGTACACTAATGTCAGTCAGATGAGATCTGAAAAGTTAGCACCTTTTCCTAAGTAGTGCTTGTATCTAAGATAATTTAGAGTCATAGAGTAACAGGAAGATTACCACATGAAGCCACACTCTCCTCCTCCGTAGGTATCTGTTTTGTAAATGTTAAACATTTCAATTCCTTCTTAGGATAACCTCCCTTGGTGCTAAATAAGTAACATTAAGAAAAACATCTTCACATGCCTGGTTCCTCAAAGTGTAACAGGAATTTTGGGGTTCCTTGCCAATACACAAATATGAAAACACACCAAAACTTTAGGGTACCCTGGATTCTTGTCTTATGAATTTAAGACATTCATTTCAAAGACCACTGGAAGGTAAGATTTAGAAAGACTATTAGATTAAGAGAAGGAAAGAGGAAAAAGTACAGAGAGCTTCTGTCATGAGTGGGAAAATGCCCATGAGCAAATAGAAGTCCCTTGTATCAGACTTGTGGCTAAGGTGAGGGGCTTACCAGAACCTAGAGGTTCAGGGGGTCTACACTGGCCAGCCAAGAGAGAGGAAGAGAGCATGTCTGAGCCCTTTACAGGTAATTATACCTTCTGGCTCAGGTGAGCCAGAGAGACATCTGATTGATCCGTGACACCAAGTTCTGGGGTTTTAAGCTTGTCCAATTTGACCACAATTTCAGGATTAGATATAAATTCTAGTAAAGGAGACTTACCACTCTAGGGAGGGGCTCAGGTTGTTCCTGGAAAAGCAGGTGAGGAGAGAGAGAGAGAGAGAGAGAGAGAGAGAGAGAGAGAGAGAGAGAGAGAGAGAGAGAGAGAGAGAGAGTTCAAGGCAAGTATCTTTTTTTTTAACTTTTGGGGCCCAGTCACCCTAAACTATCTCAATCTCAAAGGGACATCCTTTATCCACCAGAGTTTAGAAGCTGCTTTCCACTTCCATAAGAGCCAGACATACCTGCTCAGCCTTTCTTCTAGCCAGGCATGTGGCCTACCACAGGCAGGTTTGCTGAGCTGAGCTCATCTCAAGAATGAAAAGTCCCTCATACTCAAGTTGGCTGGGTGATAACTTTGGCCAGTTTCTTATCTTTCCTGATCTCTGTAGACCATTAGATGGCAAATCTTGTGTTCTCAAGAGGAATCAAGGAGTGTCAAATGAAGCTGGGGCAGAGTTTCAGAGCCAGGCGAAGGTGCTCCTTGATCAGGGCCTCTGAGTTGGCAGAGTGCAGTTCCTAGCAGAGGTAAAGGAGGAGAAGCGTGACTGAGCATCCTAGGAGCTCACAACAGGTGCGGTGAGATGAGTATCAGAACTTAAGTGGATATTAGACTGAGCATGTCTCTTCCCAAAGCCCCAACTGAGATGGAGATGGGATAGCTCTTCAGGGATAAGAAGGGAGAGTCATACCTGGATGCATCTGCCTGGTGTATCAGAACCTTAACTCTGAACACCTGCCCAACCTCAGCCCCACACATGAGGATATCATGAATGGATCTATTAGCTCAGACTGTGAAGACAATTGGACTTGAGGAGAAAATGACTATTCAGCATCCCAATGAGAAGTGTCTAATACTTTTTCTTTCCACAAATGTTAGGAAGTAAAAACAAGCTGGGGTCTGGATCAAGGATATGTGTTTGGATGTTAGATTGATAAAGGGTAAAATTTGTTAATCTTCATCTGTCAACTTGATTGGATAGAGACATGTTGAAAATATTAGCATGATGGTTTATGTTGGTTATTAATTTGGCCAGGACATAGGGTCACCTGTGAGGGATTATGTAGATTAGGCTAGCCTCTGGGCATTTTTGTCTCTTGAGACAAACGGTCTCTTGAGATGGGAAGACCCATTTTAACTGTGGGAGTCACCATTCCATGGGCTGGTGTCCAGGACTGTACACAAAGGAGAGAGATAGCTGGGAAGCAGCCTTCATCATTCTCTGCTTCCTCACTGGGGACTGAATGTGATGAGCCTGTTTTCAGTTCCTGCTACCATGCCTTCCCTTTGATTATGGACTGTGACCTGGAACTATAAATTGAAACAAGCCTTATTTTCTTAAACTGACTTTTGTCAGGTATCTTGTCCCAGCAACGAGAAGGAACCCAAGACAATTAACAAGTGCACTTCTGGGTATGTCTGTGCTGGTATTTACAGATGACCTGGTCATGAGTTCTCTGATGTGATGAATGCATTAATCCTTTGATGACATTGTTGGGAGATGGTAAAAGGTAGGAGGCAGGGCAGATCTGTAGGAAGTAGGTCATTGTGGTGTGCTGTGGGTCTATATCTTGCCCTGAGCTCCTCCTACTTCTTCCTTTCTTGGCTTCCTGGCTCAATGATGTGACTTACTGTGTCCTACCATAATCTTCCTGGGATGATGGACTGACTCCAGCATCTAAGTTGTTTCTGTCAGGTACTTTGGACACAGGATGAAAAGTAAATAACACAGGAGTCTGATATATCACTATTCCTTCATTATTGAGAACCCTTAACTACTAATGTATGCATATAGGCACAAAATCACCACCAAAATCCATAAAGTAAATGGACCCATCAGCTTCTAATTAGTCTTCACACCCCTTTGTGACCTTGTCCTCACCACTGCTCCTCTTCAAGCAGCTGATGCCTGCTTTACACCACTTTATATTCAGTTGTGTTTCTAATACTTTGTATAAGTGGAAGCATTCAGTGTCGATGTTTTCTTTTTATGTCTGGCTTCTTTCACTTATTAATGATTATTTTTATTATCTATTCATAATCAGTGTGTACCAGAAAAAAATATTCTTTTTGATAAGTATTTTTCAATGGTATTGATACACATTTCTTTAGTTATTTATCTACCAACAGACATTTGGGTTGGTTCTTTGTGTTGTACTTGTTTTTGGATATTACAAATACAGCTGTGTTGAACATCAGTTGTTTTTATGGTCTGGATTCCTTTTGTGCCTTTTGTTTGTTTTTTGTTTTGTTTTTTCGAGGTAGGTTCTCACTCTAGCACAAGCTGACCTGGAATTCACTATGTAGTCTCAAGGTGGCCTCGAGCTCATGGCAACCCTCCTACCTCCCGAATGCTGGGATTAAGTGCCCCTTATCCTACTGAACTCTTACAATGGTATGATGGCCTTGCTTCAGGACAGCTGTTACGAAGTCTTCATTTTCTGTTAGGTTGCTATTCACATTGCAGATTTCACATTCAGAGTTATGATTAAATGAGCTGTCCTGGAAGAGGGTATATCACTTAGGTCTGGTATGCAAGCTTCAGGCTGTGCTGCATAGTGTTGTACTTCATGGTCCACCCTGAGTTCCTGGAGTCTGAGCTGGCACTGTGCCTCATTCCTCTGCTCCATCTGAGATGGGATATTTTTCTACTTGTTGCAATGTTGGGAGGACTCATTGACAGAAAATCTGTTGATGGCAAGAATCATTTCTTGCCAGAAATCCACATGAAAAATGGCTCCTCTGGGCAATGAAAAATGCTAACTCACCCTTTTCCACTCTGGTAAGTAATTTTTCAGCAACAAAGGGAACGGTGTAGGAACTTATGATAACCTAATAGCAGGCAGTCATATAGGATGTACTCCAACTTTATATCAGGACTTCTCACATTTTCTTTGATGACCTCTAATAGTAGCAATTCAAACAAAGTCCATGAGAACCAGTTTGGATAGGTAGTGTTGTAGACAGCTTTCTCTCATTGCCACACAGAAAGAACCCAACCAAAAACTGATGGGGAGTTTATTTTGGCTTACAGACTCAAGGGGAGACTCCATCCTGGCAGGGAAAATGATGGCATGAGCAGAGGGGTGGACATCACCTCCGCTACAGCACTGCAAACATCAGCAGGAAGGTGTGCCAAACACTGGCAAGGGGATGATGGCTTATAACCCCATAAGCCTACCCCAACAACACAGCTCTAGCGAGGGTCTAATACCCAAACTGCCATCAGCTGCCATCAGCTGGCGACTGATCATTCAGAACACATTCGTTTGTGGGTGACAAACACCTGGATCAAACCATGACAAGTAGAAATTAATTGACAGTGTAGATTTCCCTTATATTGCCTTTTCTAATCTTTAATTCCTACTTATGTAAGGAACCAATAGACATTTTGCACTCTGACTTCAATACCATGGCTATATTATGATTTTTATTTTTGGTCATTTTTTTTAGATTTCTTTTTCCTCAAAATGCCATGCAGTATAAAAACAAAAATCCATCTTTTCCCTCTAGCTTCACTGATGTAACTTCCCATTCCATGAATCTTTACAGTGCTTGACTCTGGCTAGTATTTGTGGAAATCATGATGATTAGAGTCCGAGTGTTCAAACTCAGCATCATGACTCTGTGAGCTACAGTTTCATCTGTCCCAGCTGCTATCAAAATAGCATAAAACAGTTATTTGAAAACAACACATTCATTTCTAGAGGTGGGAAGGTCCAAGATTAAGGGGTCAATATCCGGTGTTTGGTGAGGGCTTGTTTCCTGTTCCTAGAAGGTGTCTTCATTTACATGGTAGAAGAGGTGAGACAACCTTGTGGGGAATCCTTTATAAGGACTCTAATTCCACATGTGTGAAGGTCTCACCCCATGGCCCAATCACCTCTCCAGTGTTCCAGAAATATCTTCACATTGGGCATTGGGTTTTCCCATAAAAATTTAGGGGAAAAAGGAGCATTTGTTAATTTTTTAAGTTGTGAAAATATATTTCATTCAAGTTTTTCCCCTGACCTGTAGCATTTTTGGAGGGGTGGATTTTCAGAGTCCTACTCTGCTAGTTTGGAAGTCTGTCTCTCACTGATCCTTTTCTACGTGGTAACCTAACAGTACTTTCCAAATTCACTGTGATGTCAAAAGGTGTTTTATACCATAAGGACTCTATCCTTTGAAATACCTAGGGAATATGAAATAAACAGACATTCATTCTCTCTCCCCTGCCCTGTTGTGTTCTCTTGATTTCGACAGTGTTAGGGGATGATTCCTGCAAGGTCCTCCTTCCTATTTTTACCGGTTTCTCCTTTACGATATCTGGTTTCCCTTATGGTACCTAAAAAATTTCGGTGGAATTTTTGGCCTATGTCAAGGTGACCAAAGGTATTAGAGAGTTAAGTTTTTGAGTTTTCCTTCAACCAATAAGGGATGAAAGCTGTCATTTGGAAGGGATTTTCTGAGGGGTATTTCAAAAACTCATATAGGCCATTATTTTCAAAACTCTGACCTTGTCATTTCAGTACTATATCTCTGCTTATACTCTCCATGGCATATCTCAAGAAAGTCAGCAATGAACCAAAGAAGGTGACCTAAATAGAGCCATGTTAGGAAAGGGTGTCACTAGGGGCTTTGAGGCAATGGAAAGACAAGAGATTTGTGTTTCAGAAAGATTGTGCTGGTCGTGTGTGTGTGTGTGTGTGTGTGTGTGTGTGTGTGTGTGTGTGTGTGTGTGGAGTGTGGACTGTGAAAGGAGAAGTGGGAGCCAAGCCGGGAGACTGTTTAGCAGAGTTGGTTGTGTCCTCTGCACTGGTTCAGAGCTGAGATCAGTACAAGTGCTTGGTCATCTATGGGGGATAAAAGATGTTTATAACCTATTTATATCTTATTTGAGGAGCAAGTGTCTTCTCTCTGTATTTATTAGTCAGGTATCATTGAGATGAAAATTTATGGAATGTTTGTCTTGTTCTCCAAAGTGTGTCGTTGAAAGAGGGGATGGATGCTTGCCCCTCCTAAAATAGTCCAAGCACAAATAAAAATAGAGCTGGCCTGGCCACAGAGAGCAGAACATGGGCGTGAGCACAGGCTTCATGTATGCATCTGTTCTATACGCTAAGCCCAGAGCTGAGCACGCAGGAGCTCAGTACCCACCCCCTCCCCATTCCATCTCTAAACACTGTCACTGCAGCAGTGTTTGCGTTTGTGAGCCACACTGATTTCAAACTCAGATGGTCAGGAACATGAAAGAAACAAAGTAGAAACCCTCATAGCCATTTTCTATATTTAGACTAGCTATAGGATTATATTACTAGCTTCCACTTAATAAGCTTCCACAATGGGCCCAGTATTTGCTTATGCTGCCTTTAATCATGATAAGTCCCTGCTTGGTTCAGAGGAGGGGTTCCTGTGCCACTTGCCCATGAAGCCTCTGCTTAACCTCCAGGCTCTAATCCTAAAGGTTCTCTCCATCATAAGTAGCACTCACATAGCTAATGTGTGTCCAGGACTGCTGATCATTTTTGCCTGTTCTCTTAGTTTAACATAAAACCCGTGCTTGATTCATGCCTTCCTTTTTTGCCCCTGTGAGCAACTCAGATTCTTGTTACTAGAACAACATATCTGAGATCATCAACTCAGAAAAAAGAAGAAAGGTTGTGTTTACTCACAGTTTTGAAAGTTTTATCCGATGGCAGGTTAATTTCATTGCTTTTAGGCAGTGACACAGGTATGAGTGGGTACAGCTAGCTATTAGTGTCATGGATGTCAGGGTGAGCAGGGATGGGGAAGGAAAGAGAAGGCAAGAGGGGGAAAGCCTAGGCATCAGTAGTACCATCACAGGGGTGCCAAGAGCATGGTTAGAAGACATGCAATTAGGACCAACCTCTCAAAGGTTCAACCACCTTCTAATGACACTGTGGGGTGGGGACTGAGCTTTCAACATATGGACCTTTGAGGATACTTATCCAAAACACACCTTGCATTCTTTAAGAAACATCTGTCATTCATCTACTCTTTCAAAGAATATGATTAGTTCAGGATGTAGAGTGTGAGTAAGGGGCCTCAATGTTGTTAGCGGTCATCATCATTTGTGAGTCAGATACTTGAACATCATCTTAGATGGACAGAGTGACTGCAGACTTTTAAGTGGGTGTTTGAAGAGGTAAAAACCTAGGCAACCAGTTGGAGATGCTGGGTGGACATCATGCCACCTTTAGGCTCTAAGTTGCTGGGTGGATGGTTGGAGAGATGGCGGCTGACGGGGGAGATGGGTGAGGGGTCCAGAGAGGTAGTCAAGAATCACATTCCAGCCGGGCGTGGTGGCACACGCCTTTAATCCCAGCACTTGGGAGGCAGAGGTAGGAGGATCACCATGAGTTCAAGGCCGGCCTGAGACTACATAGTGAATTCCAGGTCAGCCTGGCCTAGAGCGAGATCCTACCTCAAAAAAAACAACACAAAACAAAACAAAAAAGAATCACATTCCATCATTGCCAAGGAGCATTGATGACAATATCGTCAGGTAGCTGTTGACTGGCTGGTTTCCCCTCAAACATGACATGTCTTATAAAATCCTTTGATACCTTGCCTGTGGAGTTTCAGCTCTAAACTCTAGAATGTGAGGAAGGATAAGAGAACAATGTTTGGAAGACTAAGACTTCTCATTTGACTTTTTTTTAACCTTCTTTGGCCTCTTCTGCTTTTAGACTCACTGACAATCTCTCTTTGAAGATAGCAGAAATTTGGGTTCTTGGTGGGACATAAGTTCAGGCCCTTAGACTTTCTATTTTTAATAGACAGACATGGTTTGAGTTTTCATAAGTGAAAAAAACCAGTAAGACTTTGATATAAAGACTTTGTTTTTCTTTTTTTATATTTTTCTTTGGTTGAGTGAAAGTCACACTGTACCAGAAAATATGACCACGAATGAAATATATTTTCACTGATGTTTTCTGATCAGCCAGTGCATAGCAAATGCTTTGAGAGACTCAGGTTCCTACTGGAGTTGGGGCAGGCAGGTGGAGACTGAATTTCTGTATCTCTTGGTATTTTTGTGATGGTGATTATTTTAAGTATCTGTTGGAAGTCAGAGTTTTTATGCTTTATTAATTTTAGACACAGAGCCCACCAGATAAAAGCAATGTTCTATTTGAGGGCAGTGACTCTGTGTTCTACTCTTGTTTTCACCAACTATTACTCACTTTTGGTGCCAAACTTCAAGGATGGTTCAGGATGTATTTCTTTGGAAACTTTTCATAGGTGTCCACTGTGTTTGGGACAGTCCCACATGCTACCACATTGGCATCAGCCAGAAGCTTTGAGCCAGGGATAAATATACCCAGGTATACAGTATAGTGAGCTACAATGAGTGATTGTGCTTGGGTCTTAGTGCCCCCCATTACTATAACATCTACAGAGTGATTCTTTTCAGGCAAAGTGATCTTTAAGTTCTCTTCAGAAACTTAGTGGTTTTTTGCATATTATTTATTTGCATCTAAAATTGTAAACTCATCGTCCAACAATATTTACCGAATGTCTATGATGTGCAACGAAAACCTAATGAATGCAGCATTGCTTATTCTTTTTACATAAAAATGTGAAAAATAAAATAAACAGGAAATGAAGCAGAGACTCACGACCACACAGCAGGATGTGGTACAAGGATGAGAGAGTAAGCGGTCAGGTGACGTTCTAGAAAGTGCAATAAACTTTTACCTCTTTGACGGTTCCCAATGTCCAGCATTATGATACTCAGGAAAAGTCAACGAGAGTTAAAAGGTCTCAAGGCCAGAAAGGGGAAAGAAATAACTGTTGCCTTTGTTAAAGGAGCCTAGGAATTTATAGTTTTATATTTTAAAGCGACATAAAAATAAGTAAGGACAGTTTTTTTTTTTTTACTGGAAATAATCTCATATTAGCCACCAAGATGGAAGTGTGTCTGCTTCATGTGCATTGCTGAATGGAGCATTTAAAACTAGAATTCAGAATCCTTGGACATTACTGCTGTCACTATCACTAGTTACGTATGATATTTATTATCACCTTGTTAAGTGACATAAAATGTAGGATCACAGTTTTCCCATTAGTATCAGGAGGTTGTTAGATGTCAGATAATTCTTTGTCCCCTCAGATCCTAGGACACACAGGGAACCCTGTATTAGCAAGTCACAGACGCTGGTTCTGGAACACTCACAGATGATGCTTCCTTATCTGCTTGTCCAAACAGGATATAGGCTGAAGCAGACTGTCACTTCTAGCTACATGGACAAGGTCCTCCTCTCAGAAGGTCCTTATGCTGTCACTGAGTGGAAGCTGTGTTCCACCTCCTCTTTCCACTCTTCTTTATTGAGTTCATCAATATATACAAGCTTCTGCACCTTTAAAGAGACCAGTATTTGGCTCATGCTTCTTCTAGTTAGCTCTCTTCATTTTATATCTCCTCTTCCTTTAAGAAAATATTTATTTGCAATTCTCTCTGTGTGTCTCTCCCTCCACGCCCCTCTCTGTGTATACATAGATTTCTCTTGCAAGTGTAAACTAATGCACATCCTGCTTTATGTGGGTGGCTGGGGAATTGAACCCTGGCTGGAAGTCTTTGCAAGCAAGTGCCTTTAACCATTGAAACATCTCCACAGCTTCCTTTTTTAATGTGTGTGTGTGTGGGGGGGTAAGTGTTGGGGGTGTGGGCGCATGTGTGTGCATGGAAGTCAGTCAACCTCAGATGTCATCCTTAGGAATCCCACCCACATTTTCTTGAGACAGGGTCTCTCATTGGCCTGGAGGTCACCAACAAGGCTGGCTGGCGAGCCCACAGCTCCTCCTGTCTCTGTGTCTCCAGCGCTGACATTACACACACTTGGCTTTTTATGTGGCTTCTAGGAATCACACTTAGGTCTTCATATTTGTGTAAGCAGGACTTTACTGACCCCAACCCCTCTTCCTTTTATCTCTCTTTACAAAGTATTCTTTTCTCCTTGACTCCAAAACAGAGATGCACAGGCTCTGTCACAGAGCTCCACTGACATGGTGTCTGATATCGTCTTGTTTGGTAATTCTTTTGGGGCTTTCTGTATTTCTTCCTGCCACTCATCCGGGTTACCTCCTCCTCAAAGTGCTCTGTGCTCTGGGTTTCCATCCTCTTTCCTACATGGGAAGTTTCATTCTGTTTCTCAGGTGTCTTTGTTCATTGAAATGTAAACATTCCTCACAGCTGTATCTCAAGCTTCACATTTATATACCCAAGCCTGTTGGAACACAAAATACTAACAATAACACTAACACCTGTATCTCTGGTTCTCAGACTTTATTTCTATGTGTAAGTATCTTCTATCTAAATGCCTTTTATTACAAAATTGATTCTATTTCAAGCACAGATAAGTGTCTTTCATCTCCACCATGTCTTGTCTTTCTAGTAATCTTGTAGTTACATAAAAATAATTCCTTCATTAAATACACACACACACACACACACACACACACACACACACACACACACCTTGTATACTTACCAGTTATGGAATCTTAAGCATTGTTGTGGTTTGAATGTAAAATGTCTCCCATAACCTCATATGTTTCAACACTGGCTCCCTATTTGGTGACACAGTAGTTTTGAAAGGTTATGGAACCTGTAGAAGGTGGAGCCTTGCTGGAGGAAGTGGTTTACTGGGGGCGGGCCTTCAGGATGTTATAGCCTGGCTTCACTTCCTGCTGCTCCTCCTCTGCTTCCAGACTGAATGCAATGTGACTAGCAGACCTCTTGTTCTGCTGTCCTGCCTTCCCAACAATGACAGAATGCATCCTCTTAAAACTGTAAGCCAGAATAAACCATGTTACTCCCTAAGCTGCTTCCTGTCAGGTCTTATCATGGTTATGAGAAAGTAACTGATACAAGCAGTTTCTTTCAAAATGGAATACAGTGGATGAGAGTGTTCATCTCACTCATTTTACAGATAAGAACACAGAGGTCCAGGTAAGGTCGTGAGTCCAATCATATTTGTATAAGCTAAGGACAGATCCTGGTGGTAGCATCTATTTCCTGGCCCAATAGTTCTCCATCCTGACTGCATAATGGACTTTTATCCAGGCCTGGGCCCCTATCAGGCAGGTCTTATTCTTGAATTGGTCACATGGGTGATTTGAAAGAGTCCCCCATGACTTGATGGCACACAGCTGATAGTTGAGCCTCTCTGCTCTCTTCTGTGGTTTGGATGGTCCACACTGTCATGCAAGGTAGGTTTGTTTCCTGATCGGACATCAGCCACACTGTGGAGTTTCCCAGCCTCCCCAGTTCCCATGGGAAACACAAGAAGAAAGAGCTTCTGGAACATTAGGAGAAAGAGAGTGGATATGCAGACATGAAGGGAGGAGCAGGAGTCTCCTTGCACACACAGTGTTCTGAGGAACATAACTCCCTCATGACCCTTATGCTCTAGGGTGGTCTGTGTAAAAGGGGTTCTTTGTGAATTGTGCATGCTTTAGCCAGGTGACTTGTAGGGATTAGGAAACTATATGGTGATTTGAAAATAATCCAGGTCCTTCTGCTTCTCTTTACCTCTCTCCCTCCTCTTTATAAATCACCCTGAATACAGAATGTTGCTCAGATATATCTGGAGACTGGAGAGAGTCCTACATAAAATAAACTGGAAAAGATATGGTCTTTGCCTCAAAATTTCATTAAAAATAAGAGCTGGGAAGATGGCTCAGTGGCTAAAGGTACTTGTTTGCAAAGCCTGGCAGCATGGTTCAATTTCCAGGCCACCCATGGTAAGCCATTTGCAAGAAGTGGTACAAGTGTCTGGTGTTCCTTTGCAGGGGCAGGAGATCCCCCCTTGCCCTGACATACACACATCTTCTTTTCTTATAGCACCAGAGATGGCTAAAGCACTTGTTAGGATTTTGAGGCTGGGGTCTGTATGTTTTCACATAGTCATAGGCTTGTACCAAATCCAGAGTTGATGTTTCTTTGCATTATGTTTTAGGTAGTCTCACAAAGCTTTTGGCTCTGTGCACTGTGCTTATGGCCACTGTGTCTCCACAATCGCTTTCCTCAGCACTTACTGAACCCAAATTTGTTTAGCACTGTGCTTTGAATGACATTATAAAAGGCACATTGGGGCATGTGGCTTAGAGCTGGTACAGGAGCCAAGCTGGGACATTTCTATTATTGTCATCCCACCCTGAGAGCCACCATCTACATTAGTAAAGTTTTCTGAAAACGAAAGAAGCTGAGGAAGTTTGGGTAATGTACACATTTTTGAAGCTAATGAATCCAGATTCAGGATAGCATTTTCCCCGTTCCATCATAAGCCCCAATTAGCATTCCCTGGAGCTGGTTTTCTGTGGAACACACCCAGAGGAACACTGAGCTAGGAGATTTCTCTGGTCTGGTTCTGCTCTGATGTTAGTAGGACCACAAGGTAGCATTGCAATTAGTTATGCAGGGATTGCTCTGGAGCTGTGAGTGATGGGTTGGATGTGAAGGAGATGCTTGGGATTTACAAGGGGGGTGAGAGTCAGGTGCACTCCTGCTTTCTAAGAGCGTGTAGAAAAGACAGACACATGCCAAATAAATTAATAATTATCAGCTGTAATAAATGCTGTAAAATAACTAGCAAGCAAGAACCGGAGTACCTCTAGGAAGGGAGCCAGGATTTCTTCACAGTTGAAGACAACTTCTTTGGAAAAGCAGCGAGTCAGTTGAACTCTGAGACAACCTGAGCATAATAAGTACAGAAACTAAGTATTTAACTTGAGCCAAATGATGGCACACAGGACACTCCCATGGCAGACATGATGGGACTCGGTTGAGGAGGTCAAGAAGCAGATTGAGTAGAACCCCCCCTCCACCACCTCACTTCTAGAACCTTCTGGATATTTTCTTCTTCCAGCATTATACAGGCATACAGACTCTAAATCACCTCCATGAGCTGCTGGGTAACATCCTCATGTTGCTGATCTAAAGGCATTTCAGAACTCTAGAGAGGTTCTGTTTCCATGCCAACCACACTGGGCTCATGAGACAGGTGAGCTATGCTCCTTTAGAAAGCCTGGTGCATTGTCTGCTGGCTCCGTAGACCTAATTCTGTGACATGTTCATTCTGAGTGTGGGACTCACCATGAAGGGTTTGACCTACAGCCCTCCCCATGCCTCATCTTCAAAGATGGAATTTCTCAAGGTTATACTAAGCCTTGGCTGACATCTTCGAATTCCTCTCAATACATGGCTCAGAGACTGCAGCCCCCACTTGTGATAAGACTCTTCTGCCTCTCTTCTCCTTCATTTTTTGGTAGCTTTCTAATCCCTGCCCTTCTGAATTGTTTCTTTTCAGGTGTCCAAGCAGTTGACATCACATAGTCCTCCCAGGAAACAGAGAAGCCATCTGGATCACTGCTGTTTTGTCTGAGGACAGAAACACATGACATACCTTCTAAGCATCTCTACCAGTGACAGAATAAATGTCCATATTGGGGCACAAACAGCACTCCCCAGTTCTTATTCTTGCTCTCCTGTAGTATTGTCACTTACAGAAGGGACAGGTCATGAAGACATGAAACACACATCCACACAACATCTACAGTTGGGTCTTGTCTCCTGTTTTCAATGAAGTGAGAGCAGTTGATTGGGGCACAGTGAGGACCCCAAGGCACGTTTTACACAGGTAGCATGCCTATAATATAAAGTCTATGGGAAAATCATGTCCCGCTGATGGTAAAAGCCCATGCTCGCATAGTTAACTGCATTGTACTGTGTACTACAGAGACTCCCTGCAACCTGGGTCATTCTACCCTGAATAATCTCTAATTATGTATTTCCATAGTTACTTTGAGAGATAATAATGAGTCCCCCAACCCTCTAAAACATCACAAGGACTTTAGGAAGCATGTCGGAGGGAGAGCAAAACAAAACCACAATTACCATATTCAAGAAAATAATCAGAGGCAAAATTGGCTACTGAGGCATATTATCTCTCACTAATTATCATTTTAAATGATGAAAACCTCAGAATGAATGGTACTTTCTCCACCCCTGCGCTGCACAGAGCGCTCCTTCTCCCAACTCCGGGAACTAAGGACCTAATTATTTGAACTTAATAATTCAGACCATTCTCTTTGGAACAGATTCCATTTGTTGCTGCAAATGGGGCCACACTTCTCACTAAAAAGGCAGTTGTTAAAAATAAAGCTCTCACTCTCTCTGCCCCTCCCCCAACTTCTCCCTAACATGAAGGATGACTGTGATTAAGAACAGCCCAATTAGTGGCTTTCCTCAGAGTTCTTTTATCCTCAAATCTGGCAGGGGTACCTCCTCTTGGCCTTGGGATGTGCTTCCTAGAAGAATCAAATTCAGACATGTACTCCAAATAACTTTGGGTTCCATAAAACTTTATAGGCCATATGCCGTGCCAGGTATTTCTTTTGTTTTTTTTTAATATTTTATTTATTCATTTTCAAGCAGAGAGAGAGAGAGAGAGAGAGAGAGAGAGAGAGAGAGAGAGAGCACAACACCAGGGCCACCACCTTGTGGGTCTGGCCCATGTGGGTCCTGGGGAATTGAACCCCGGGCCTTAGGCACTGGAGGCAAGTGCCTTAACCTCTGAACCATTCCTCCAGCCCCATGCCAGGTATTTCTGAAGGGAGATTATATCTAAGTGATAAGGCGGCCTTCTTAAAGGATTCTGAGTGGTTATTTGGATGGAAATGGGAAATGATTTGTTTTAACCATGCCACTGATTCATTACCTTGCTTGCTGTCAGGGAGTAGGGTGAGCTTCTGAAGCATCCCACGAGCAGGGGCTTACAGCGCCCATCCAACATGACGTCAGTCTAAGCTGCTCAGAGCAGAAAGAGGTGGGTTCATGAGTGACTGGGTTCAGGGCATTGATTCGATAGGTGACACTCCACTTCTGTAGTGGGGTGAGTAATGAGTACCAAGCAGGTAAGGGTCACTTCTACAAGTAATATAAAGTGGGCCGGCTTTCAGAGACTCATCTGTGGGGTTTTAGTTATGGCTTTCAACATATAAAGTATGGAGCTTCTATCACAGGGAGGATGGATCTGTGAGGCTAATGGGAAAGATGGGAATCCCAGGAGCATCTTTCAAAGGATTTTTGAGGTATTTCATGAATTGCTTCAAATATTTTTAATTGATTTTTAAGTTAGAAAATAGGTTTCATTCTGACATCTGTGATACATAGATGACATAATGCTTTCCTCTCATTCCTCCCCCCAAGCTGCTCTCCTCATCTCCCCTGTCTTTCTCTTGCTTGTCCCTTTCCTCACCTAAAACAGGCCCCCCTCTGCTTTCATATCTCCTCACTTCTCTTAAGATCTCTTTCTTCCCTCTCATGGTCCCCTTTCTTTTGGGTTACATTTTCCATGCAATTCTATAGTTACACTTACTTTGAATTTGCAAGATTCTCACACGCTTCCTTAGTGCCTTTATCATCGGTATTGTTTCTTCCACGGATACCCTATCATTTCTTCTATCTCGTGTGCATGGAATTCTGGGCCATGTTTCAGGATCTTCTGACCTCGGTAATGGACTGTATCTTTCTTTTGTAAAGCAGGAAGAGCCACCCCCACACACACACACACAACGTGATGGACAGGACCTCTTTACTGTGGTGCATTCTAAGCTACCATTGTACTGTGGAGCACAACATGAGTATGCTGAGTGAAGAAAGCAGGGCTGGGCTATAATATCCCAAGGTTCAGCCCCAGTGACATACACCCTCCAGCACCCTTTCTAAACAGTACTATCAATTAGGTATTTAGTATTCAAACATATGAGACTATGGGAGATGTTTTGCATCTCAACCAACACCATTAGATTGAGAAACACACACGGATATAAAGTCAAGACCTACGAACAAAAATATGTTAACTGTTTCCTGTTAACAACTCATAGCCTTTCAGCCACGGCATGCCAAGCTATAAGACTTAAACCTTCATGAAGATGCTGATGGTGAAATGTAGAGAAAAGACCCACTCATCCATGAAACCAACCAGCATTATGCTGTGCCATAGACACATGCAAACAATTTGTGGACAGTGATTAGCCTGCTTTCATTGAATGAAAGCATAAATGAATGAATTGAATGAGTAAGTGAATTCACACTGTTTTAGCACCCTCCAAAACAACTAGAGCAAAGCGTGTGTTTAATAAGTGATGGCTGACCATATGTTAACAAAGGAATGGTTTGAATTAAATGTGATAGGCATTTATCACTTAGATGTTAATGAAATGTGAGATCTGATAGAAATGAGTGTGTTTTGTCTTTTGGGGATAAGTTCTTACTATGTATCTGTGGTGGTTTGATTCAAATGTCTCCCATAAACTTATGTGTTCTGAATGCTTGATCCCAAGCTGATGGCAATTTTGGAATTAGAACTTTGTTGGAGGTATATTTTTGGGGGGCGGACTTATGGGTGTTAAAGCTAGCTTCCCCTTGCCAGTGTTTGGCACACTCTCCTGGAGCTGTTGTCTACCTGATGTTGGCCAGGAAGTGATGTCCAGCCTCTGCTCATGACATTGCTTTCCTTACTATCAGGGGTTTCCCTTCAGTCTGTAAGCCAAAACAAACCCTGTCCTCCAGAAGCAACTGCTGGTTGGATATTTGTTGCAGTGAGGAGAAAGCTAACTGTAACAGTATCTCAGACTATTCTCTAGCTCACTGTATTGCAACAGTATCTCAGACTATTCTCTAGCTCACTGTATTGCAACAGTATCTCAGACTATTCTCTAGCTCACTGTGTAGCCCAGACTCACTTTGAACTAGTTCTCTTCCTGCCTCAGCCTCCTGAGTGCTGGGATGAGAGATGTGCAGTATTATGCCTGGATAGAAACGGATTGTTATTACCTTTGTGTAAACTTCCTTTTTGCAGCAAGACAAGGCTTGGTAAATACCCCACTTGGAATAGCTGAGATTGCAAAAAGATTAGCTCTTTCTTTTGCCCTCTTTGATCGACTCCACTGAGCTTCAGTTCCTTGCACTCTCTCCTCATACTTGCCACATGTAGGTTAGTTGCTTAAATGGCATTGCACAGGGCCTTCAAAGAGGAGAATGACTGAGCTGAGCTTTACAGTGTGTGTGTAGCAGCTAACAAATCTATGGAGAGAGCGAAGAATGGCTTGGAGATTGTGGCTAACTCAGGAAGGATGGATCTGCTGCTAACATGAAGATGGTTTCACTTATGCTGGGAAGTGGGAAGGTGGAGAAGGACAGTGAAAGATGGGGGAAGGCCCCCAGTAAGGAGTAGAGAATGACAGTTAGATGAGGGAAGGCATATGGGTCTTATGGAGCTCTCTCAAGACCATGGTTCGGTCCAGACAAGTGCATTCCTGATTGGTGGTGTGTCAATGCCTTCTAGGTGGGATCCCATCCCCAGAGTGGTCATTACTTTTCTTGTGCCCATGACAAAACCCTGACAAGAAATAATTTAAGACAGGGAGTGATTCTTTTGGCTTATGGGCAGGTCTTCCTCCTTCAGTGTTGGAGAGCTCTTGCTGCTGGGATGAACCTCCAAACCAGGAACAGTTTATGGGAGGAAGAAGGAATTTATATGAAGCTTACAGATACATGCAGAGAGAGAAAAACCACCACCAGCAACCCCATAACCAAGTACACTTAAGCAGTTAAACCTCTGGAACTCCAGGCCGCACAGACTGCTCTCTGAATACCTTATGCCAGAATTCCAGATCTATCCCCCAAAACAACTAAGGGCTAGACCCTAGGATCCACCCACAGTGACACCTCTTTTAAGTTTCAAGCTTTAACAAAACTTCTGAGTCTACTGGGGGACATCATCCAAATTGCCACAGTCCACCCCTGGCCCCCAATAGATCCATTACCACCTCACACTGTATATTGTATTCAGTCCAAATTCAAAGGTCCCAGTCTTTACCAATTTAGGATTGTTCCAAAGTCCCAACTGTCACCTGAGATTTAAGACTGTCTCTTAACTTTGAGTCCTATAAAATCAAAACATATTAAAAACTTTTAACATGTAATGACCTGAGTAAACATTTCCAACTGCTGTGAGACATAATAAGGAGAGACTGGACCAATGAGAACTCAACAACCATTCAATAAACATCAAACATCTGCAGTTCAAGTCAGATATTATAACCAGTGACTGACAGTCTCCAGGTTTTCCAATTCTGCTCCTTCAGCTTGGCTGAGTAGCTTGGAAAAACTTTCACCCTTAGCCAACAGTGCTCCATGATAGCTCTTGCACAGTCCTGACATATCCAAATATCTTCAGGTCTCCATGCAAATCACAGTCCATCTTCCAGTGACTTCACTTGCTGATCAGGGACTTCAAGCTCTGTTCCAAATGGAACATCTCAGCAGCAGCTCCTGGGATCTTGTGCATTTCATGAACCACTCCACACATGCATTTTTCTTGCTTTTAAAAACAATACCAGGTAAGCAGGACACAGCTGTGTTATTAATTCAGAAACAAAATCATTTGTGACCTTGAAGAGAAGGTTCCTTCCTTTCAGCTATTTTCTTCCAAAAGACTTTGCACAGTCAATTATTCAGTCCTTCCTGGGTGGAAACACCTCAGGCATCCTTTCCATTGTTTCAATGTAAAACAGTTGGTCATCCTTAACCATGGTAATATCTCTTTTACAATAGCACCTTTATCAACCAGTCTCCATGCCAGTAATTTTAAACTTGAGTTTTTCCAATTTTAAATCTTAAAATTCTTAGTTTCATATCATTAGCCAAGCATATCAGTTCATTAACTTAAATTCAACTTTGATCAAACTCTCTGGGCATGGGTAGCAGAATGCAGAGAGTCCTTATGCCAGTAATGCAGTTCCAGTAAAATTCTTTGTGGTATCTCCTTCCCCTTAGAAAGTTCATAAGCCAAGAATCCAAATACAATGCTCTCAGCACTTAGCATTGTCAAATGCTATTCTCAACAGAATAGTCTGAGAAACTTGGCTTACTGCTCTGGAAGTCATCTTCAGTTGCAAGAACTAAATTCTGTCCAATTCTTCCTCCAGCATACAAGTTCCAAATATACCAAAATCCATATAATCAGATTCATCTCAGCAACCCTACCTCACTCCTCAGTATCAAGACTGTTATAGACAGCTCACACTGCTGGGATGAACTTCCAAAGCAGGCACAGTTTATGGGAGGAAAAAGTGATTTACTTGAAACTTACAGATCTATGCAGAGAGAGAAAAACCTCCACTAGTAACTCCAAAACCAAGCACACTCAAGCAAACCTCTGAAACTCCAGGCAGCCCAGACTGCTTTCTGCATACCTAAAGCTGGAATTTCATTTCCACCTTCAGAAACACCTTAGGGATGGACCCTAGGATGACCATACCCACCTTGAAACCTCTTTCAGGTTACAAGATTTAGCAGAATTCTGTAATCTATTGGGGGACATCCATTCAAAGTATTGCATTAAGTTAATCCTCTCTGGAAACATTTGCACAGACACACTCAGAGATGTGCTTTACTAATATCTTAAGTGCCAATCTAAAGTTGAATCCTCCCATTGGGAAAGTATGGATGTATACGATATGGTTCCTGTGCTTAGAGCCCTAAGTTCCAAAGGGAATAGGGAAACAACAGGAAATTTTGTGGATACCATAAACATAATAGCATTCTCACCACGGTACTGGGACACAGCCAGAGCTACAATTACCATTCTGCAGATGGAGAAACCAAGCTTTGCCTCACTCCCAAGCTTGAGCTCATTCCACAGTGCAAGAGATAGCAGACAAGATGTCAGCGACAGTGGCCATGTTCCAAGCTGTGCTTTTGGGGTGGAATCTCTTTTATTAGCTTCCAGGTCATGGAGATGCAAACTGACATCTCAGGTTGCCCTAACTATCCGGGGAAGGGAAGAGGGTGGTGTCTCAGGAAGGTCTCTATGTCCTGCAGTGCCCATGCCTTGGTGTTTTTTTTTCCTCTTCCATCTCCCTTTGCCCCTGACATGCTGCCAGGCAGTTGCCTAGCAACCTCTCCAGCAAGACTGTGCATCCTGGCATAAATTGCTGTTATGCACGAGAGAGGTTTCTTTCTCCTGCGTTTTAAGCAAAGAGACATCCTAAAATAGAGCATTTTTCATCCCTCCCCCCCCATTTCTTTTGACAGACAACTTCTGTGTAAATGTTGAAATCTGTGTTGTCTGTCAGGAGCAGTCAATCCGAAAACTTTGCTGAAGAGAATGTATATTTAGTAAGAAGTGACAAAGAGAGGAAGACATTGAGATGTCAATTATTCTCGTGAGTTAATACAAAGGCTGGGTGTTTGAATCAAGTGCTGTGGGGAAATGAGGAGGCAAAGAGAGTTGGGCTCAGCATAGATCCTTGTATTTGAAACAGTGTGAGGCTGTGTTTTGTTTAACTCCATCTGTTGCTAAGGATGTCCACAGTGTCAGCCTAACCCCAAGACTATGTGTAAGAGTTTTCATGCTGCTTAATTGATGCACTGATGTCTACTCAATTCTTACAGGATATACAATTGAAGATGCTGCCAAGAGCCATGGCTTGGTGATTTCCTATTTGGATAGTGTCATTGATATGTCCTTTGTTAAAATTTGGAAGGTTTCAGGTTGATGATGAATAGACTCACTTCCCCTCCCTTTGTCTTCTAGCCAATGACCTTCAGAGCCTCTAGGATCTCCCATCTGCCTCACTCCTTACCCTCTCTGCCCTCCTCAGTCTGGGGACCCCAGTAGCCAGTTCTCCTGCTCTTCTGTATGTTTAGTACTGGACATATATTTCTTATAGAATTTGTCCAGCATCACCTCTATAACCCTATGGCAATAGTTCTCAACTTGAAGACATTTTGTCCCTTGAGGACACTGGAGATGACCACAAGTTTGGTTTTCACAAGAGAGAGAGAGAGATAAGGCACCCACTGAGACAAGGCCAGGATTTCTGGCAAGCATTCTGATATGTGTGGACAACACCTTTACAGCACAGAATTATCTAACCTCAAATGTCAACAGCACTGAGGTGAGAACCCCAATCTGCAGCAAATACCAGAAGGAAATAACCTGCTCAGTTTCCTTTGTACCTCTGGCTTTGTGTAGTACCTTACATGCCTATGTTGAGCACCAAATCATTCTTTCAAGAGTAGATGGCTGAATCAAAGATGAATGCACCTAACTTTTGAGCCAATATTTTCCTTTCTAGTTATCAAAAGTGAACATGTTTTGAACAGCTCAAATGTTATATGTTGTGTGATTCCAGGGAGACCTCGATGACTATAACATCTTTTTGTCTATGTTTTAATGATATTGGCAAGTGAAGAGCACCTAATGGGATTTCCAGGGTCTTGTGACTCAGAACAAGGAATTGTACCAAGGATGTGTGGGTCGAGTTAGAAACACAGGCAGTTTGTTAAGAAGGAGTGCTTCCAAGAAAGGATATGGACCAGAGCTGGCAAATGTTAGAAGCACAATGATGACCATATATGGTGGATTGGGGTGTAAAGCATCCTTTTATTCTTCACATGTCCTTTAAAATATTGGTGTTTGTGGAAGGGGTTCCTAGTCTTTCTACCAACTGGCTTCTTTCATATGCTAATTGCTGTAGTCAGCCACATGCCTTTGGGATGAACCTCCAAACAGACACAGTTATGGGAGGAAGGGATTTATTTAAATTACAGATCCAGGGGAAGTTTCATAATAGGAAAGAGTCTGACCCCCTTTAACAGGTCAAAAGAGAGAGAGAGAGAGAGAGAGAGAGAGAGAGAGAGAGAGAGAGAAGCCATCACCAACACACCACACACACACACACACACACACACACACACACACACACCAACAAAACAGGCAGGGGGAAGAGAAAGATTTCTTTCCCCTTTATGTAGTCTTAGGGAGGGGTCTTGAAATCCTTTTCCAGACTTGTTGACTTCCTGGGTCTCTGGAATTTCCTTCCTGCACTGCCCTCTCAGGAAAGGATGTCTGTTTCTAGTTCCCCTGAGCCTCCTTACATCCTTTCCCCTATTGAGAGGGCTTCCTTCCTGTAAACAACCTCAGAGACCTACCCAATATTATTAACAGGTCAAGTTAGCAACAAAATTTAACCATCACACCAGTCTTGATGTCTCCCTCTCTGCCAGACTCTCCTGCCACAATATCCGATAGGGTGGGCACCAACAAATGATGGAAGAATGATTCCACCTAAGTCCATCTTGGTTAACCAATGAGTTCTCTGGGTTTATTGGGGGGGAGGGGCATCATGAGAGCTTACTTTTAGGAACATGGACATCTCAAAAAGCTGCATCACTGAAAAGTCCTGCCCCAGCTTGGATGAGGAGCCTATGGGAGCAGCATCACGGAGTTCCCCTTCAGTTAACCTCCCTTCTGTATGTTGTCACAGCTCCCACAACCACATGCAGCTAGAAGCAGGAGGGAGTAATGGCTATAATCTCAGGCGAGGGTCATGTAACAACCCTCCTCCATCACTAGTGAGTATTAACTGCTCCATCACCATTATCATATTGCTAACTATCTTTGAGTGTTTACTTCATTGATGTGACTACAGGCCAAGGTCATATCTGCTCCATGGCCACGGGATGATTAGATCATGTATGTAGAAAAAATAAACATGCTATGATAGTACATCATCTCATGTCAAGTTTGATGTGAATATGAGCTTAGGAATCAAGTAGTCATGAGATGATTGTGTGAAGTAATAAAGGCTTAACCTTCTCTCATGGGAACAATTCTTTAGGTGGTCTTTGGTATGTTGATACCAGTAAAATTATGTCTGTGTATCTTGGGTGGCTTCCTGGATCACAGTGGTCTTTTTGTTTTAACCTCAGCTCACACTGATTGTCAGTGGTCTCCAGACATCTAAGTTCTTATTCCATGCTTTGAGGATGTGGCTATTGTATTAGTCAGAGTTCTCTAGGGGAACAGAACCATAGAATGAATTTTAATAAAAAAAGAATTTATTGAGTTAGCTCACAAAAGTCCCACAATTGCAGTCCACAAGCCCAAGAGTCAAGGAACTAGTAGCCAGTGCATCCCAATGCCAACAAAGAAATGCACGGCAAGCAGAAGCAGCCAGGCAGGCAGGGAGGCAGAGGGAGAGAGATTTCTTTCCCTTTTATACAGTCTTATGGCAGGGTCTTGCAACCCTACCCCAGACTTGTTGGTTCCCCGAGTCTCTGAAATTTCCTTCCTCCATTGCCCTCCCAGGAAAGGATGTTCTTTTGTAGCTTCCCTGAGCTTCCTTATATCCTGCTGTCTACTGAGAAGGCTTCCTTCCTGTGAACAACATCACCCAAGATTATTAAAAAGATCAAGTTGACAAATAAAAAACCTTACCATCACACTTATGCTCATGTATACTGAGTAGTACATTGAATTGTATTCCTCAATAAGATGTGCACAAACCTAATCCATAGCCCTTGTAAATGACCTATTTAGGAAAGAGTGATATTCTAGATGTGGTTAAATTTACATAATCTCATGATGAGATTATCCTGGAGTGGAAGTGAGTTTAAATCCAGTTAAATGTGTCTTTATGAGAGAAAGGTGAGCAGAGAGATGCTTGGGACACAGAGGAGAAAGCAATGTGGAGATCAAAACAAAGATGGAGTGATATGGAGCCCCAATGTAGGAGCACCAAGGAGTCCCCAGAGCCTGAGAAACTAAGAGACAGGCATGGGGGCAAAGCTGAACTATCAACTTGATTGGATTTGCAACCAACTAGCCCTGAAAATGGATGGCCCTGGAATGTCAGGCCTTCCCATGCCATCCTCCAGTTTTATCTGGTAAAAGGAAAGATTACAAAGGTTTGAGGCAGAAATGTTATCAACCTATTCTCAAACTTTAAATAGGTAAAAAAGTATGGCTTGCTGATTTGGAGCCAGATATGAATATAGGTGTTGAATGGGACGCTTTTATGCAGAACTGGTGCTGTGAGATGAATTAGATGCTGGGTATAGAAGCATAGTTCCAGTGCTCATTGAATTCCACTTCTACTGCCAAATTTCTGTATCAGCACCAACCAGTGGATTGGACTGACTAATCCATTCCATGTATTCTTAGACTAAATCAAAAAGGGAAAGCAAGCTGCGAATCAGCATTCATAACTTTCTTCATCCTAATTGCAGAGGCAATGTGACCAACTACTTCACGTTTCTATCTCCACACCTTCCTAACCACAATGGACTGTATCCCCCCAAACTGTAAACCACAATAAATGCTTCCTCCTTTGTTACTTCTTGTCAGGTAGTTTGTCATAGCAACAGGATAGTGACTAATACAACAGGGATGGCACAAACTTCCTGTGAAGCTTAATTTTTTATGTCAGCTTGAATGAGCCACTAGATGTCTAGGTGTCTAGTTCACATTGTGTCTGAATGTGTATCTGTGAGGGTTTTTCTGGAAGATGTTAGTATTTGAATTTGACACAGTAAGACAGGAATCCCTCAAGGTAGGTTGCATCAGGTGCCTGGGTAGAACAGAAGGAAGAAAAAAATGTCCTTTTTTCTGAGTGCTTCAGCAGAATATTTGTCTTCTCTTGCCCTTGGACTGATATTTACATGATTTTTAGCTCCTCTGGTTCTCAGACCTTTAAACTCAGGCTTTCCCAAAATGTTTTGAAGAAGGCAAATTGTGGGACTTCTCTGTCTCCATAATCATGTGAGGCAATTCCTCATAATAACCCATTAATTATCTGTCAAACACCTATCATCTGATTTTCTTTTCCTTCCTTCCTTCCTCCCTTCCTTCCTTCCTTCCATTCTTCCTTCCTTCCTTCCTTCCTTCCTTCCTTCCTTCCTTCCTTCCTTCCTTCCTTCCTTCCTTCCTTCCTTTCTTTCTTTCTTTCTTTCTTTCTTTCTTCTTTCTCCTCTCTCTCTGTCTCTCTCTCTCTCATCAAGTTTTACATTACTGTGACCACAATACCTGACAGATAAAACTTGAAGAAAGCTATATTAGCTCATAGTATCATCTATCATAGTAGAGAAAGCGTGATGGAGCATCTTAGACTACAGTAGTGGGAATGTGTGTCAAGAGCTGTTCACCTTATAAAAGACCAAGAATAAAAGGAAGCAGTGCAGGAACAAGGGGTTTGGTATAACTTCAATAGTCATCCCTAGTAACCTACTTCAGCCAGCTGGGCCAAATCTCCTAAAGATTCCATGCCATCCCCCAAAACACAACCATCTGAAATTTGAATGCTCAAAAATGAGCTTATTGGGGCAGTTCAGATTCAAGCTTTCTATCCATCATCTATCTGTCTATCTGTCTATCTATCTATTATCTATCTATCTATCTATCTATCTATCTATCTATCTATCTATCTATCTACTATCTATCGATTGATCGATCGATCTAGCGCTATCCTGATACTATTAAGAATGTGGCCAATACATACATTGTCTCAGAAAAAAACAATAGTCTTACTAACAAACCCTTTCATATTTCTGGCCTCCAGTAAACAGAACAATTTCTTCTGTTTTCAGCAACCCAGTTTATGGTAATTTGTTACAACAGCCTAGGAAACAAATGTGTTCTGCGCACCTCCTCCTATGCCTGAACAGCATCACCAGCCTCCCAGTTTTCCAACTCCACTTCACGTCCTGACCATTCCCAATGGACCCATGGCATCCAGTGAACTGATGAGTTCTTCTAGCTCTACTCACATGGTGACTTTCCACTCTTTCTTCTTTGCTACATGGCACTGCCCAGTCTGAGGTTTCATAATTGGCACTTGGTACATTTCATTCACTTGCTCCCACTCCAGTTTATCATTCCATGCTCACCAGCACTCCTTCCTTCTCATTCTCTGAATTCCATGCTCACCAGAAGCTGGGTAACCCCCTTATCATTTTATATCGTAGTCACAAACATTCAAACTTCTATCCATCAGCTGTGTATTTCAACATACCCAACTCACGGATGCTAAAATCTATAGGTGTCTATTTGCCTATACAAAATGGTATGGTCTTTTGATAGAACCTACAATATCCTCCTGCATTCTTTAAAAAAAATCTCTAGGCAACTTAAAATATATACAACTTTCTACATTAAATAGGTGTGATACTGCATCACCAGGGAACAATGACACAAAAAGTCTGAAAATGCCCAGCATATACATCATTTTAAAAGTGGTTTGAAGCTGAATGTGATGGCACACGCCTTTAAATCCCAGCACTCAGAAGGAAGAGGTAGTGGGATCTCTGTGAGTTTGAGGCCAGTCTGAGACTACATAGTGAATTCCAGGTCAGCCTGGGCTGGATTGAGACCCTACCTCAAAAAAGGGTGGGGGTGATTGATGGTTGTTCAGATACATGGATGTAGAATCTACAGATATAAAGAGCCAACTCTTATCATTTACTTAATGATATTTTTATTATTTTAAAATTTTTATTATTTGCCAAATCATTTAATCCCTATAAATGCATTAGCCCATATGTGTGTCCTTGGGCAAATGTGGATGAACATTTCCTGCCTCTTGCAGGTGATTATTGAATTCAGAGGAAAATATAACAATTACTTCATCTCAAAAGAGAAAGTGAAGGATGACATGTCCTTGGTATTGTGAGAGTGACTGATGGGAACTGGGATTGCTAAATTGCTAACCTAGTTTAGGGCCAGAGAAATCTTTCCCTGAGGAAGTAGTACCTTAGCTGACAGCTGGAGATGAACTAACAGAAGAAGCAGGGAGGACTCTGGGACCAGGAGTGCCATGTGATGGTGTAGCGAAACTGAGCCCAGCCAGAGGTGAGTGAGACTGTGATGTATTTTCAGAGTACAGATAGTATAGTGAGGGAAGAGGCAGGGGAGGTGATCGCAATGGGTCCTAGGAGCTCTGTTCAAGCTATTGAAGGTTTCATGGAGGGGTGAGTTCATCAGATTTGTGGTCAGATTATCTCCTGGGCTGGTCTGTGGAAGTAAGAATGCAAGGTAGTAGGACTTGTCTTTACCATGAGACGATGGCCTGAATTCATGAGAGATGAGAAGGTTATTCAAGAGTGAAGGTCCAGAGATGGAATAGTCTGAAAATTGGTGGGGAGTGGAGGGAATGGAAAAGGTGACATCCAGAGAGTTTCTAACTAAGAAGTGGGATAGGTGATCCCATTCAGGGAGCTAGAAATGACAAAAGGAAGGATGGGTACAGGCAGCATGATTCGTGTTCACCTCTTAGGCCATTCATCCCTGCTTAACACCTGGTCCAGCTCTTGAGGCAATGTGGATTTCTTCTGCAAAGCCGTGACTCTTGATTGTAGCTCTTTCTAAATGCTGACCTTTCTATTTATAATATTCATTGCATTTTTCCTTCTAAATAATACCCTGCTCTCTAAAGGTTGCCTGATACCTTGACTCCATCTTCTCCCCACCATACCCTTCTTTACAAAGGCTTCCATGAAGCTCTCCCTTCATCCTCAGGCAAATTATATATTCTTGAAAGACATTTCTCGAAGGAGAAGACACCCTGTGAAAATTAGCTGACAAAGCCAGAGAAGGGGGATGTTATGATTTATATTGACTGTCAACGTGTCAGACATAGTAGAATCACTTGTGAGAGGGAATGTATAGATTTGGCTAATTGAGATGGGAGACCCACTTTAACTTGGGTGGCACTCTTTCATGGGCTATGGTACTGGAGAGTATAAAAAGGAGAGAGATGTCTGAGCACCAGTATCCATTGCTCTCTGCTTCCTGACTGTGGTATGAATGTGACCAGCTGCCTCAAGTTCCTGCCACCAAACCTTTCTATCATGAGGGAATACATCCCCTGGGTCCATAAGCCAAAATAAACCTTTTTTTCTTTAAGTTGCTTCTGGTCAGTTATTTTGTCAGAGCAATGAGACAGTAGATGATAAAGAAAAGTTAGCTCAACTTTACATATTATACATCTCAAGCCCGGCCATGATTCTAGCTACATGGAAGCATGCAATAAGGTTATGTATAATAATGAGGTAGTGGTGCTAATGACCCAGCTCCACCTCCGAGGCACTGGCTGCCATGAGCAGCCAGGGAAATTAGGAGTTAGGGAAGGGAAGTGTTTCTTCATCTCAGAAGACTAATGATCTTTGAGCGGCTACATGAATAGAATCCTGTCTCTCTCTACTCTCGCTGCCTGGAAAAGTTACACTGAGCCATGAACATTTGAAAGCTCTCCCTCTAGTACTTAACTGTATTCTTCCAACCATGAAGCAGAAGCATATTTTATAATAATACAATTTCCAAAATACTCATCTGTGGGACACTGGCATGGTACCTTTCCATACCACAACTCTGCAATGCTAACAACTTATTTGAAGTTGAATAACCTTGCTAGTACAGTGATCTGTTTCCTTACTGGGATCATTCAAGTATCATTGTTATTTTAAATGTCTGAGATGCACAAAGCAGAATGCTGCTTTAGTGTCCATTTTTAGGTTTCTGTTTACCTATTGGTGTATTTATAAGGGCTGAAGTAACTCAAAGGAAATAAATTGGGCTTGAGCCTCTGGAACTCTGTGGGGCTTGGAGCTGAGTAAAAATCCGTGACTTATTAAATTTTACTGCAATGGATCTTGAAAGTTATCCAATCCCACATCTTCCCTAAGATACATTTTTATACCCTTGATAATATCCCTAAACATTGCAGTCTACTTCCATGGACTAAATACTGACATCTGAGAGGACCATGTCATCTTAGAATGTTCTTCCTGAAGCCCAAATGCACCTCATGCCATTCTGCATAATTACCTTTTTACAGCTATGGGATCCCAGAGAACATTTTAAATTTCTTCTTGATGGATATGATTCAAGTACCAGAACTCCATCAATGGGCATCCTTTGCTTTCTAAGGCAATCAGTTTAGATTACCAGTGAATATATTTGAGTTAGAGCTGGTTGCTTTTCAGCATAAGTTATATCTTACCTCTTGGAGGCACTGTAAGGCCCCTCTGATGATGTGTTAGTTCCCTAGGATGTGAGGTCTTGGTTACAGACCATCATGCCCACTCTTGAGCTCCTTCCTCTGACTGCCTTATTTTGGCTCATTCCTGCTTCCTTTGCCTCTGTGCAAGGTCTGATGACATCTGTCTTCTTCCTAGAAGTTGAGCCAGCTCAGGTCCACCTGGTCCTCTGTGAAGAAACCTTAGTGAAGAGTCACTAAAGAACCCATTGAGAGGCACCATCTGTACAGCTGCAGGTGAATCCCAGAGCTGGGCTAGACCTGCTGGAGAGCTCTGTCATTTTAACCCACCTTCAGAGAGAAGTGGCTTTTCTGCCCACTGCCAACAGGTCAGATGTAAGCTGTTCCAGGTTCATAAAATTTTAGCTCTTTGTTTGCCTATTTTGAATAAATCTTCAGTTGGGGCGCTTTGAAGAAAAGCCTGGTGAGGCTGAAATGGGGCTGCAGAGCAGCTTGAGTCAAAACGCCTGCTCTTTGCTATTCAGTGCACCCCAGTTTTTTACTCAACAATCTACGTCCCTCACCAGTCTCACTGCTGGGCTGAGGAGTCTAGTCAGTGTGACTGCCTGGTCCCCTCCTGTCTAGCTGAGCAGTAGGTCAGTGAGCTGAACATGCTGTCATTTGTAGACAGCTTCCCCTAAACAGAGAAACAGAGAGGGTGTTTGCCTGAGGTGAACTGTAGTCACACTTTGATCAGATGAATGAAAATA
>PVHP010002699.1:0-45735 GCA_004024765.1 Zapus hudsonius
GGGCAGGGCCTCGCTGGGTTGGGGGCGGGGCGGAGGCGGGGTCAGGCTGGTTGGGGGCGGGGCGCGCCGCGCGCCGGGCGCCCCGAGGTGGACCGAGCCTCGGCTCGCAGCTCCCGCCGGCGGAGCGAGGCTGCCTGGTCTCCGAGCGTGATTGATTGTCTTCTCTTCTAAACTCTTCTTGCAGGGAGAGGCTAGTGGTAACAGGCCGAGCTGGATGGATGGGTATGGGGAGAGGGGCAGGACGCTCAGCCCTGGGATTCTGGCCGACCCTCGCCTTCCTTCTCTGCAGCTTCCCGGCAGGTAAGGCTTTGGCACCCCGGCCGGAGGGGACGGAGTCGCCAGCCCTCGAGGGTCCCCAGCCTTCCGGGGCCATCGGGCTTTGTGTCTCCTCGGCCCCGCCGGGGACGCGAGGGATGCCCGGGGAGACCCGGAGGTGGGGTCCCCCTGGAGCTGCGAAGGGACGGTGCGCTTGGAGAAGAGCCGGGGCTGCTCCGCCCCTTCGCTGCTCCGGTCCGAGGGGTGTCCGGGACCCTTCCGAGGGCAGCCTCGGCGCCGGGGCCACTTTCTCCACCTCCGGGCCCACCGCTTTGCAAACCTGCCTGCGCCCAGGGGTGGAGCTGGGGGCGTCGGGGAGGTCCCACCCCAGTCCCCAAACACCCCTCCCGAGGGACCACGTCCCGCCCCACGCGGGGAAACCCACGGACCTGGTTCAGGCGAGCTCGGATGCCTGTTTGATAACATTCCGCGTCGCCCCCTGTTTGTTTTTATGGTGCCAGAAAGCGAGAGAATCTCAGAATTAGAGCTGAAAAAGGCCATCTGTTTCCAATGAATCCCCCATAGTTTTTCACAATGTTTTTGGCAGATCGCTGCTTTCAAATTCCTCGGAGCCCGGACCTCTTGTTTTTGTTGGGGGAAGGGAGACCAACTCCACAGAGAAGCAGTTGTTCCTTCCCAAACGCTCGGGTTCCTTTACTTTTTTTTTTTTTTTTTTCCTCCTTTGGGGGAGGGTAAAGGCACGAAACTTAAATCCCCGATCTGTTTTCTTTACAATGTTTCATAAAACGATTTCACTTTTGCCACATGCTGTTCGCAGCCTGCAAACGCCAGGTAGACCCTTTATACCCATTTTCCTCTTGCTGAAATACAAATAAACACGGTGTCATGGGACCAAATGGTCCTCCGTGAAAGGCGCGATCTCCCAGCTGTTTCCATTGTGTTGTGGGGGTTCTGAGGTGTCTCTGCAAAACTCCAAGTTTGTTTCACACCACGCACTGCTGAGATTTGCAAGAAAGGACTTGAGTTAGATTCCGATTGGGTTGTTTTGATTTCTTCTTCTTCAGGCAACTGGGTCTCAGGCAACTGGCAGAACTGGGCGGTCCAGGCTAGGCCTGGCTGCGAGTTGGTGCTCCCATTGGGCAAACCACGTAGACAGTGAGTAGTATGGAGCAAGGGGATCAGTTTACCCTCTTGTCTCAGCCCTGCTATGGGGCCAAGGTTTCCCAGGGAGTATTTCAGAACTCCACAACCTGCTCTGGGGCCCTAGTTCCCTTGGGGAAGCGCTGGCCCAAGACAAGATGAGCCAAGGGTAGTTAGTATCCCCAGAGAGCCCTCTTGCATCCTGGGAATAAATATCAAAACCTGGGGAGGGGGTCGTTGGCAGGGGGGCATTCTCCCTGCAGTTTCTCCATCAAAGTGTCTGATTGGAAGATTTTGTTCATTCCCTAAGAATTATTAAAATAAAAATCATCCTCTTTTTAAAAAATCTTCAGTTCAGAAAAGCAGGACCTGACAGCTTGTGTTCATCTTGGTTTGGTCCAGATAAAGATCCAGGCATTGGAAGTTTTATCAGATGAGTTGATAAATGGCTTTTGTCCCTTGGCCTCAGTGGGGGATGTGATCTCAGCTCTGAGCTGAAATTGAGAAGGGGGGCTCCTGGGCCCTTAAAACAACACCTTCCTGCTCTTAAAGCTGCAGCACTTGTTAACTTCTTAGGCTAGAAGGAGAGGAAAAGAGAAGGCCTGCAAAAGTTCTCAGAGGTAGAAGGGAGCTGCAAGGGTTGTTGGGACTGGGGACCTTGCGATGTTTTTTGCTCCATTTGTCTTAGAAATGTTTCTTCATTGTAAAGTGCCCCAGCCTAGTCTGAGGAACGCTGGTGGGTTATATAATTCACAACCCAAATTCCACCACTTTTGTTTCCAAGAAACCCATTTCTTCTTGGCTTCCAGGCTGGTAACTAAAGCCTGGCAGATGGAGTAGATAGCTGCTTCTGCGTCATGCCAACTGGCTAATGTTTCCCCTCAGTAGAGGCCTTGACGGTTGCATGTAGTCAAAATGGCCCACCCCATGTAAACCGAGCTTCCAGTCACTCACAACTGAACAAACTGAGGGCTCAGGAATGTGTGTGCTCAAAAACCCAAGTCAAAAGACAGTTGCCTAACTAGTGATGAAATGCAAATGTGTAATTTCTACAAGCAATGAACTGTCAAATTTGTTGACATGTTGGTCCAGGAGCGTGTTTGGGAATAAAAGTCAGAAATGGTGCAGTTCTGGTGGGGAGGGGTGCCAGGCAAGCCCTCCCCACTCCAGACACATGGAGGAGGAGGCGGCTTTGTGCCATAGCCTCACCCCCAGAAGACAGGTGGAAACTGGCTGAGCAGCCCTGTGAAAGCATAAGTTTGTTCAGAGCCCTCCAGCTTGAACGGCTGCCAGCAGTAAACCCATAGGAGTGCAAATTAAATTGGACATAGTTATGTGGAGAAAGATGCCTTCACTCTGCCAGACTGAAAGTATTTGTATGTTTTGAGTGTTTGCATGTACTTACTCAACATGTATGACCAACTTTCTATTTTCCTGCCTCAGTGACAGCTTTCAGGGCCCTGTCACTGACTGAGGTCATCAGGCTAACAGCCCGATAAAGAGAAAAGAGTTCTACACTGTCCCACAGACTGGAAGGATGGTTGTCTGCTTGGATATGTTGTGACTTCAGCCAATGGGACTGAGTAGCCATGTCTATCCAAGGGGGGGGAGGCCGGAAAAAGCTTCTTACGAGTCTTCCACAAATAGCATCCTCTTCCAAACACAGTTAATAGATACTTCTTAAGCTGTGAGGCCATTGTGACTTCCAACAGACTTCTAAGAGAAATCCATCCAAGGCACGTTGACATGTTTCTTGCTAACTCTGAGTGAATATTGTGTACTCTAGCAGGGGCTTTCAAAGTGTGAGCCATGGGCCAGCTGGATTAGCTTCCCCTGGGAACCTGTTGAAAATGGACGTTTGGATCACAATGCAGACCTGCTGAAGCAAATACTCTAGGCCAGGTGCCTGCCTGCAACCTGTAGTCTAACAGGCCCTCCTGCGGATCCTGATGTGCACTCAAATTGAGGGAGCAGCTTCTAAGAAGATTGCCTAATGGCCTTTCTTCCTTGTTCCCTTCCCTTATATTTTTAAAGTGCTTATTGTGGAAGTATTAGGCTAGAGTAGGAAACTAAGGCTTAGGGAGACAAAGGCCCTCTGCAGTCCAAGTTCATGTGCATGGCTATAAAGATCAGACTGTTTCTGCCCAAGTCGGTCATCCTGTATCCTGCTCCCATATTATTGCTTTGTCTCACAGATGGATTTTACACCCTAAAAGGAGAGTGTCTTAGTTCATATGGGTGGCTACAACAAAATATCATAGACTGGGAGGCTTATGAACAACAGAAATGTATTGCTCATGGCTCTGGAAGCTAGGACATTCAAGATCAAGGGCCTAGCCACTGTGTTATCTGGTGAAGCCCTCTCTCTTATCCTTCTGCTCTCTATGGACAGAAAGGCTGGGGGGGGGGGCTCTCTGGAATCCCTTTCATAAGGGCACTAATCCCATTCCTGAGGGTTCTAGCCCCATGGCCTAATCATCTTTCAAAGTTCCTCACTCATAATTTCATCACTTTGATATATGAATTGGGCTGGTGGGCACAGTATACAGAAGAAGGAACAAAATGTTATTTGATTGCCAGAAGATGGTGACAGAGCCAGCCAGCAGCCAGGGCATGACAGTTGTAGGACAGGGCTTTTGCTCCTATGGAGAGTGTCCCTTAGGCCCTGAGGGCACTTGGGAGAGTAAGAGACAGTTTCTCTAGTCTCCTGGAGGGAGAAAGAAAACCTCTACAAGGTTAGAGAAATTGCTGGTAGTCATTCTCATGTGCAAAGGAGGGGACCAGAGAATTGGGAGAAATGAGTGAGGTGCCCAAAGACACAGATAGGATCTCTTTGAGATGGGAAAGAGGGACCCTGGAGCTCTCTGGAGATGAGTGGGGTGGGTACAGGTTAGAGGGGACTATAGTTTCTATTACAGATCAAGTCTTTAGTGAACTGTGTGTGCCTGGCGGAGTACCCAGACTTTAAGTTTAAGTCAAGTAACAGGTACCATGCTGTTTTGCTACTGGACCATGGTGTATGTACCCAAAAAGAGAAGGCCTGTTTCTTCTGAATGGCCCATTTATCACAATTTACCCAAGACTTCCCCAGTTTTAAAAATAAAAGCCAAGAGTCCCAAGAGGCCTTCTGAGTCCCGAGCATACCAGGTAGTAGGTCACCCTAGTTTCATCCCACCCTCCCTGGGTCAGGGACACACTAGTGGGTCCACAGGAAATGGTCTCCACACAGCCCAGTCACCTGGGGCTTGAAGTCTTCCTCTGAACCTTCCTGCCTTTTCCCATTGTCACGTTGCCACCACTGTGGCATGAGCAGTCCCAAGGACCTGCCTCAGTTTCCCCTCTCCCACCCCATGCCAATAAGCCACCCTCTGGAACTCATGGTCCTCTTTGGAGCACCCAAAAGGGAGTGTTTCTGATCTCTGGCCATGCGCTCTTGCCCAGCCTCATTTCCACTGTATTCAACACATCCTCTCTCTCCATGCTCGAGTCCGTCTCTCCCCCATGGCCCTTTCTTACCCAGAGCTCTCAACCCCCTCCCGCCTGCCCAGGAGCTGGCTCTGCACGCTTCCTAAGGGAGCCTGGGGAGGGTGGCCCATTTGGAAAGCGGAGTGCCCTTCTGCTTGGCACGCTCCCTTTCCCATGAAGCCCTAGGCCTTTCCTTGCACCACCCAGTTCTGAGAGAATACTCACCCCTCTGCACACTTGATCAAGGCCCAAGCTTAGTGTCACATGCTGGGGCGCAAACAAACCTTTAGGTTCCCAGGGCACCTGTCACCCTGACTGCAGATGGCTGACTTCTCCCTCGTTGCCTCCTGGGTCTTGGATTTTTGTCTTCTAATCAAAAGTCCTGTTTGTGAGTGCAAGAGTGAACCTTCTCTTCCCCAACCACCCAAGTACATCCAGCACAGTCCTGGGAATTACAAGGCCATTGATGTTTTTGTATTTCAATTGATCCTGAGTTTTGTTCAAAAGACAAAGGACACCTTTTCCCACTTTTTTTCCAGCTATCCAAATTTTCCCCAAAATATTGTTTCTGACTTTAAAAGCATTATTAAGATGGGCATGGTGGTCAGTGCCTTTAGTCCCAGCACTCACTCAGGAGGTAGGAGGATCACCATGAATTTGAGACCAGCTTAGGGCTTCAGAATGAGTTCCAGGTCAGCCTGGGCTGAGACTCTGCCTTCAAAACAACAACAAAACAGACATTTTTAAAGCTAAAAATCAAAAAAGATGACCATCCCTCCTTCACAGGGAGCCATTAGCATTTCCCCAGCATCCTTCAAAACTCAACACCACTGTATTCTCCAGAGTTTGCTTGTTTGCCGAATGATAATCTGAAAAGTTACTCTATTGAGTGGCACAGTGTGCCAGGCTATCTGCGGGGTTCTTTAATTACATTCTCAGGAGTCATTATTCCCAGGTTACTGATGGGGAAACAGGATCAGAGAGTGAACATGCTGTTACAGCCAGTTACCAAGCAAAGCCAGTACACGGTCCTTTTGGATGAACACGGCTTGTTAAACTGTGCTGTGTAGCATGCATTCATGTCCAACCCGTGGCCACATGAGGTGGAGAATAGGTGTGAATGCAGCCCAACAAAAAACCATAAACTTACTTAAAACTATGATTTCTACTTAAAATATTTTATTTATTTTCACACAGATAGAGAGAGAGAGAGTGCGCACATATGTGAGCCCTTCCAGCACATAATGAGCATGTCAGGGCCTCTAGCCACTACTAATGAACTCCTGAGGCTTTGTCAAACCCCCATTGTGAGGCTTTCCCAAAGGGTCCACTCTGCCACATCAGTCTCTGGCTTCAGGTTCCAGAAAGAGAGATGCCACCCAATCATAAGTGAAGAAGACACACTGGCAGGGCTGTCACTGTGCAAATGTTCCCAGGCCGGTAGGTCTGCTGTGGTTTGCTTATGTGTTCATTCTGTGCCCCTTGTCACCCGAGCCCTCAGAACACCCAGACACCTATTTCAGAGCTGTCTCTGCACCCCAACCTCACAGAAAGGACCCAGGATTGCTCCTTGTACTGAGAAGTATCCCAAGAGCACAGACTCACACCTGTGGGGACAGCTAGACACATGTGTGCCCTTCAGATACTTGAAGATGGCACATCACATGTGTTTGGACCTGTGGTGAAGCAGACGAGCCCACAGTTGCTGGAGGCAGGGTCTGAATGGAGAATTAACATCTCAGGTGTCAGCCCTGATTCAGAAAATGGGTTATCCTTCCAAAGAAAGACTGACTCGCTTGGCTGCCCTGGGGAAAGCTATGTTGGTACCCAAACCAATGTCCTTGGGGTGCCCAACACTGCTTTATCCTGACCAAAGACAGGAAGCCTGTGCCTGGCACTTGGCCTTCAAGGGCCCCTCTTACCCAGAGAAGCTTCCAGCCTCTGACTGACAAGCCACCTGTGGCCTCCAGCCAGAGGGCAAACCCCAGGACTTTCAGCAGAAGCTAGCTCCTCTGGGCTCCCATGGGATCTGGAGGAGGGTGGCCCATTTGGAAAGTTGAGGTGTGCCCTTTTACTTGGCATTCAGCATGGCTTCTTGCAGCAACTCGGGGTGTTGTGGAGGCTGAGAGAACAACTCTGGCTGGGTGTGACTGGGTGGGGGCTGGGGGAGCAGTACCTCCTGCCCCCTGAGTGGCCAGGTCCTCACTCAGCAGTAAGTTCAGGCTCTGGGCCCCTAACATTTTCTCCCCTTCCTCCTCCCTTCCTCCTGTCTCTGGCCTTAAACTGCCAGCTAGGCTGTGGAGGAAGCTCCTGCACACTTCTAGTGGCGTGAGGGGTGGAAGGCTGGGTCCATGTCCTCGGGCCCTTGGCCTGCCTAGGCCAGGAATGTCACATGGGAGAGGTGATTCCTTCTGGCTGTGAGGGGTTAAGTGAAATAGGCTGTGTTACACTTGGCAGAAAAATCAATTCTGCTGGGTGTGTCCCTCTCGGTATCTGAGGCCAAACACCTGGGTGTTTATGCCAGGATGATTGAGTGAAATTCCTACAGCAGGCTTTTCTCCACTCAAGGAGACTCCAGAGTGTAGCCAGGACAGAGGTCACCAAACGTTGGCACCAGGACCCTTCCTATCCCCTGCCTAAATTCAGTGCTAAGGGGGGGGGGGGGACATAGCCACAGCCATAGCTCATGCTGGGAGGGCACAGACCCCTCCCCTCCTTACTGCTCTCCCCCTACCTCCTTTAGAATTTTGTTCTGACTTGTTGCCAGAAAGGGCATCTGGGGTCTGCTGCCCAGGCTAAGTGGGTTGTGAGGAAGGAGACATGGCGGTTTCGGGCCTCAGGACTAGCCTCTTCCCAGGCTAGCTGTCTTCTTAAAGCCGCTCCCTTCTTGCATCTGTCTGTGTCCTGATTGATGCCATTGCTTCTTAAGTTACACTACTTCCCAAAATAGTATTCTGAAGATGCCACACCCTCACGACCATTCGCTGGGGCTCCCTGTGACAGCTGATCACAGCTGAAATTGTCAGGGTTAGAAGAGAAACCCCCCTCCCAAAGCAAAGCATGTGGAATTGTAAGGTGAGCCCCAAAAGACCCGCACCAGCGAGGCGCACTGCAGGAAGGGTTTCCATCTCTGAGATCAGAGCCGGGGAAAGAAGCAGGGAAGAGGCTGCCAGAGGCTAAGAGAGGAGAAAGGCCAGGAAGAGTCCATGGGGGAGGAATGGCCTCAAGCCCCAGGGAAACTTGTGCCCACCTTCCCTTTTATGTCTAGTGCCCTCTGGTGGCGGAAAGGAGAAGTGGTGTGGGGGTGGCTGGTGTGAAGCTGAGTAACATCTGCTTGAAGTCTGTCCCCCAGCACCGGCTTCCTACAATCTCACTGGTTCCGAGGCCACTATTGCCAGAGCTCTTTGCAGGCATAGTTTGTTAAACTCAGGACCTCAAGGAAATGCCCCTTCCCTGGCACTGGCACATTTGCTTTGCATTCCAGAACTTGCTGAGGCTCTCTCTACCTGGGGACGCACCTGAGGCGCACTCTGGGAACATCGAAGTTGCCAGCAGGCAGGCAGGATTCAGAACTTAAAACAAGTAAATCATTGCATCAGTTACTGTGCGAGCAGAGTTGAACAAAAGCATGCCGACCGACCCGGGGCTTGCATTCAAAGTGATCCCTACCACTTTAAGAAGAGGCAGGTTTTTCTCCCTCCCTGCTCAGCCCGCCCCTCCCCCAAGGCCACTGAAACCTGATCTAATCCCTTTGCACGCGGGTAATTTATTGGTCTATTGGGCTTTTCTTGGTGGCAAATTGCATTGTCTTTATTCCTGGGCTCGGCTCTGGAGCGGCTCACCACATTCCTAAGACTCCTTTTTCAAGACTCCTTTTTCGGGCTGATCCTTCACACCCCCTCGGCACACAGCAAAATAAATTTTATGGGCTTCTTTGTTATGCAAACAGGGTGGTAATAATGAATCCATTATTCTGAAAGATTGGGCTTGATTAACAGTTCAAAGGAGGACTCTGAACCGAGTTCTTGCTGCACTGGTGCATGTATATTTTCCTCGGGCCTGAGTTGGTACTTCTGGTATTCCATGATCTCTGCTAGCCCTGCCTTGCTGTGTCCCAGTGTGCTGGTTTACTCTCCACTGAGAATAATTAAGCCTGACAAGCTATGTGGCTGCGATTTCTCTGCCATGGCTCAGTCCACAGGAAGGTAGTCTGGAGCCAAAGTGCGAGACATTCCTTACCTGCCACCCAACATGTGTGGGCTGAGGTCCAGTATATACCCCAGGCCCTGGGCACACTGAAGCCACAGAGACCAACTGGGCACTGGATATGGAAAATAGGTGGGTACAGAAAAAGGCATCAAATCTTGGAAGATGCTTTGAGTGTGGAGTGTGGGAGAAGGTGCCAGGATGAAGATGAGGGGGTTCCTGTTCTTGGAAGATTCACAAGTGTGGGGAGATGTGTCCTGGTAGCTGTCTCCTGGAGGCACCCTAGCTCCTCAGGCAGTGAGGCCCACAGAGGAGCCTAAAGGGCCTGGCCAGTAAAGGAGAAGGAAGCCTGGGGTGCTTCTGGAAAAGTAACAGACATCAGTGGGTGGCAACTGTGGTGGCCTTTTTATGTGTGGATCTAGAAAAGGGCAGAGAGAGACTCCCGCTGGAGGTGTCCAAAGCAGGAAGGGCCAGCTCTGCCCCAGCAGCAGGGTGATTTCCTTCTTCTGGGACAGCTGAAAGTGACAAGCTCCCATGAGCTAAGTCACCATAATGCTCCTTTTTAAAAAATGAGACTTGAGGAGCTGAGGAGATAGCTAGCTGGGTGGTTAAAGATGCTTGGTTGCAAAACCCCAGCACCTGCATAAAGCTGGACACAAAGTGTTGTGTGCACCCAGAGTTCTTTCAGAGCTGCTAAGGATACTGGGGCACACACACACACACACACACACACACACACACACACACAATTTCTTTAAATGAGCATTGCAAAGCCAGATCTGTAATCCCAGAACACCAGTAATCCCTGCACATGGGAGGTAAAGAGAGCCAGGAGGATCAGGAATTTAGGGATAGCCTCAGCCACACAGTCGGAGGTCAGTCTGGGTTACATGCGACCATCTCAAAAAAAAAAAGTGAGCATTTGCCATCAGTCACAAAGTGATTCTGCATGTGCCCTATAAAGTAGCTCATGCTGAGAAGCCCGTCAGGAATCCCAAACAGAGCACCAAGGAAGGACCCCTGCCCACCACCCCTGCTCTGGAAGCCCCCCTGTCCTGTGGGGGCACCTGTTGGGGAGTCCAGTCATCTTCCTTCTCCTGACTGTCATCATTCTCTGGACAATAGCTTGTTCTGAAAGTTCAAAGACTCAAGAAAGCCTGGAGCAAAAGAAAATACACAAAGCACATACTGCCTCCTGGTAACTTTGAAGGAGCCCCAAGCTCTGTGAGGCACCTTTGCACTTTACTGGGGTGTCTGTCTTTAAGGTTGAGGGAGGCCCCAGGAGCAGTCCCAGCCCCAGGAACTTTAGGAAAATGTCTTACCCTCTAATCAAGCTACCAGGCTAGGTGGGACCACTTGAGTCCTGTAGGACAGCCAGCTCCTTTCTGCCATGCTGAAAAAACCACGGTGGCTCCTGGCTTCATCAAGGGAGCGGGAAGAGTAGTGAAAAGGGTCTCTTGAGTGTTCACCAGTGGTGATGAGGTCATTGTGTCTCTGCTCTCTTTGTACCCAGATTCTGCCTACAGCCCCTTCCTCTGGTTCTTCACCACCAAGCCCCCATCTAACCCCAGGGGAAACGCCCTCTTAGCCCACTACAGACTATTGGGTTCTGCCTTGGTCCTTGTGACTATTGAAAGAGTGACCTAGTCCTGAAGCTTGGGCACTCGGAGGTGAGCATAGACCCCCCCCAGGAGTCTGGAGGAAGTGTAGCACCAAGCCCACCACACCCCGTTCAGCCAGCTCCGGCCATGTGTGCAAAGGGCTGCTCTAAACAGGGTTAGGAGCCTCATCTGGTGGGCAGATCCCACTCTGAATTTGGAGGATATGAGCCCCTTTTTTGGCCTGGGGGAGATTTTGGTCATGAAGTCCTGTCACCTGTGGCTGGGATCTGCTTTAGTCAGATTTCCAGGGCCATGGAGATAGCAGGTCCCCATTACCATCTTGAAGTTCAAGAACTTGTAAAGTTAGTCCATTTGGGTCTGCCATCCTTCCCTGCCCAGTGATTTGTTACTAGCTTGGGCTGATTCATTGGAGTTTTTCATTTGGCTGGCTTTTGAGACAGTGGCTTGCTTTGTAGCCCAGGTTGCCCCAGAGCTTGCAGCTCTCCTGCTTCTGCCTCCCCAATGCTGGAATTGTGGGTGGGCACCACCATGCCTGATGACCCCCATACCTCTGGTCTGATTCTTTAAGTTAATGTATTCAAATTCTTTTTTTTTCTTTTTTTTTAATATATATTGTCCATAATGAGTTACATTATTTAATGGGCAAACAGTGAGTTGTTATCCCCAATTCCCTGATGCCCCCCTCCCCCATCTCCAATCAGCTGGATATCCTCCTCCGTGGGTCATCTGGATCAGTCCTTGTGACAGGGGACCATGGATAGCCTAGTATTCAGCCAGGTTCTCCTGGCCCTAGTATGTTGTTACTGAGGGGTGCCATGCCTCTGGACAGTCTCCCCCACCACGGCTCTCACAATCTTTCCGTCCCCTCTTCCGCTCAGTTCCCTGAGTCCTGGTGGGTGAGTAGTAAGGCTGCTTTAATGTTGTGTGCTTAGGGGGCTTTGTGTTGAAAATTGTTGGTTTCTGTCACCCTGGCTTATCCTGTGTTGATTGAATGGCTGTGGCTGTGGGTCCCTTGTTCATCCTGTCATTCTCTGCGGGGCTCCATATGGATCCTCCACGGTATGACTGTGGTGGCTCATCTCTTGCTAGAATCTCAGCTATCGGCCTACAGTCGGTTGGTAGGGTTAGATGGGCCACAATATATTCAATTTCAATCAAGCTTTAAAAGTGGAAAAAAAACTAGTTATTCCATTAATTTTTTTCCTCGTGCTTATTTAAAGAAATATAAAACTTCTCAAACTAAAAGAAGTGTTTTCCAAGTACCACGTGAAAGGACCTTGTTTCCCAACGATGGCAAACATGGGTCCCCACAAAATCTAGGAGTCTGGGTAAGCATTGGCTCCTTTGAGATCAGGCATGTCCTGAATGGACATGGATGAGTGTGTATGTGAAGGTTCACGTAACCGTATGCATGGGTGTGGAGGCCTGAGGACAATCTTAGCTATTATTCCTATTATTAGGCATGCTATCCATCTTTAAGAAAGGGTCTCTCATCAGAATAGCTCACCAATTAGGATAGATAAGTTTCAGGAATCCACCTGTCTGCTTCTCCAGTGTTGGCATTACAGGCAAGGGCCACAGCATCTAGAATTGTATACAGGTTCTGATGATTGATGTTTGAAAGACAAGCATTTTGCTGACAGCTATCTCCCCAGCTTCGAGTTATCTTCCTGGTTCATTGTAAAGCTTGATTTCATAAGCAAATCCAGCAGAAGAGAAACAAACTGCATTTTCCAAGGTCACAAGCCAAGTCCTTGGCCCAGCTCAGAATGGCTTAAGCATTGCCCCTTACCCTCCAAAGACCTTCCTCTCCAGCACTGAGCTGTGACCCTGAACCTCCAACTGGTCCTCCAGCCCCTTTGTCCTGGGATCTGTGTAGAAACTTCTCTCCTGCTTCAGGGCTGCATGCCTGGTCATTTGGGGTCACTGGGTTGTGGTGAGAGAATCCAGAAGGCCAGGAGATTGCAGGTTCTCCATAGCCAGGGACAAGATGCAGGTAGGTATGTTAAAGCCTCAGTTCTCAACCATGGTTATCCCTAGACTCAAAGCTTGTGAGTGACTTTCTAGTAAAAAGAAGAGTAGATACATAGTTCCCAGCTGCAGAATGGAAAGATGGAGTTCCAGTGACCAGCAGGAAAACAAAGTCCTCAGTGACCAGGGCTTCTCAAGTCATAGTAGCCAACGTTGATTCAACTTGGCTATGTTCTAGAGATAAAGTGAGATAAATAACCATTTAACACTCTCAACAAACTAACACAGTAGGTCCTATTGTTATCACATATTCCAGAAAAAGTATGGAGAATTTCACAAGGTCACACAGTGGCAGCAGGCCTGGGGTTTAAAGTCCTGTCAAATATATCTGTTGCTTTTCGCCAGAGTGCTTGGGGACAGCTCTGACATATAAGCAGGTTAACTTGAGCCCAAGATACCTCCCATTGCCCCCTGCATGGCCATTCCTCTTCTGCATAAACTAGAAGTATGGGAGTCCTTTCTGCAGGCCAGTCTGCATGCCTGGCCACGGCAAGCTATATGGAAGAATCTAGAAAGCCAGATAAGGTAGGTTCCACCACAGTTCTGTGGACAAAAACTTCACCGTCTGGGTGGCACGATCTTGGGTGAGGTGCCCTTGCACCCCTGACCCACAGAGGCCTGGAAAAGAACTTGGGGCCTCTAGGCCTCACCCTGATGGGGTGTCTGTTCCTCTCCACAGCCATTTCCCCGTGCAAGATCCTTCAGTGCAACTCCGAATTCTTGAGTGCCAAGTCGGGCAGCCACGTCCCGGCTTCCGACGACACGCTGGAGTTCTGCGCTGCCCTGCGTACCTACGCCCTGTGCACCCGGCGGACAGCTCGCACCTGCCGGGGCGACCTGGCCTACCACTCGGCCGTCCATGGCATAGAGGACCTCATGAGCCAGCACAACTGCTCCAAGGATGGGCCCACCTCACAGCCGCGCCTGCGCCCATTGCCACCAGCCGGGGACAGCCAGGAGCGCTCGGACAGCCCCGAGATCTGCCACTATGAGAAGAGCTTCCACAAGCATTCGGCTACCCCCAACTACACACACTGTGGCCTCTTCGGGGACCCCCACCTCAGGACTTTCACAGACCGCTTCCAGACCTGTAAGGTCCAGGGAGCCTGGCCACTCATCGACAATAATTACCTGAATGTGCAAGTCACCAACACACCTGTGCTGCCCGGCTCTGCCGCCACGGCCACCAGCAAGGTAAGGGGACCAGGAGGCACACGGGCAGCTCTGCTGTCCAGCACCACCACGAAAATCTGCAGACTGTTTGTTGGGAACCAGGTCTGCATTGTGTCTTGAATTAGGGTATTTATTTCTCAAACTTCTGGACACTGGCCACAACAAGGCTATGAAGTCCTTGTTCTGGTGGCAGAAAACAGGATATGTCATATATATGTTTGAGTTTTTAATTGGGGGCCCCACTCATGACCGCATCTAAACCAGTAGCCACATAATGGCACAGGAAAGGCCATTTGTGAGTGAATGGCACATGGTAAGGATAAATGTTTGGGAAATTGAGTTTCTGATGTGTGCACATACTTGTGCACACCCGTACAACTCAAGTGGAGATGTAAGGTAGGTTGATCTCCTCCTAGCATTACGGCCTAAAAGAAGGTGAGAAATACTCCTGAAACACATGTCCTCGAGCCTTTGAAATATTCTTAACCCCTAACCTTCATCTTGGAGAACACACGCTAAAATCCCAGCCAATGCAGCTATACCTTATGGGTTTCCATCTCTGCCCTCACAAAGCAATGCCAGCCTCCGTAAGGCCACCGCCTGTACAGACATGTGTCCTGTGGCTGTATGTTTATATAGGCCCCAGTTGTAGAGGTGGCGGTGATATTCTTCCCCCTACAATATGTATATACCCCCTCCTGGCACTCCTGGGTCAGTTTGACCACATCTCTAGGATGGGGTTGGTCATGAGTATTTTTAAAGCCCTCTGTGTGAGAGGCCAAGGCTATGGATGGGGTAGAGGGCAGCCTACCCTGTGCCTCCTTGTGCCACCTAGACACCGAGAGGTGGTGGGGCCCTTGAGCATCTCAGAGAAGGGAAAGATGGGATAGAGTGGGGACAGAGAACCTGCCTCTCTGAGTCCTCCAGTGGCCATCCAGGTGCTCCCCACCCCCGCGCCCTCAGCCAGCCCTGCCCAGCTGGTAGGGTTCCATCTGACAGAACAGGAATCTGAGGCTCTAGGAGGTAGAGGGGCCTTTCTGTCCAAGATTCAGTTGGCAGGAGACACTGATCTAGGACTCGACCTCAGCTAGGGTACCTCTAGAGCCTAGCATGTTCTGGACTGCCACAGAGTTCCATGAAGACCACTCATTTCAGCAACCAAGGAGCCTTGGTGTCTGGGTTGCAGGCTTCAAATCCTGTTCATGCGGCCACTACAGAGCCGGCCAGGAGCATGCCCTGTGTCCCAGGCCAGGCGGTACTCCTATCCATCTCAGTCCCCTTTCCTGCCTCAGTTCTTTCCTCAGTTCCCTTACCTCGGGGACAGTTTCCAGTGACCTCAGACTTTGCAGCAGGTACGGCCTCAAGGCGCGGGGACAGTGCATGGGTTCTTAGAGTGCAAGCAGTGCTGTCATCTTTGTCTTCGGTGTCTGCTCTCTGTGCTGCTGGCCCAGCCCGCCAGAGCTCCCTCAGGCTCCCAGGCTGGCAAGGAGGCAGTGGGTCTGTTTCCCAGGAGGAATGTGTTGGAAGACCAATGTGTTGTGTGGTGCCAGGCTGGCCCACAAGGACATGTCTGTTCCTTCCCTGCCTACCACACCTCAGAAGAGGACAGTGAGGTGAACTGGCAGCCAGGAAAAAGCTCCATCCTTGCCACTTCCTTCTGCTCTGGTGGCCCTGGCCTGCCCAACAAGTTCTCCTAATGGGCCCTGGGTAGGAATCAAGTTAGTCTTTACCCATGGATGCCCTTACCAGTCCCTCAGTACCAGGTCATGATGCCTACTGGCAGCAGATTTGTGGCCAGAGCACTCTCCTCCCCAGCCCCCTTCCTGCCCTCAGCAGACACATGGGTGCCTGAATCAAGAATCTAAACATCTTCCCTGCGGCCCTTCAGCTGCTTACCACCCTTCCTCTGCAGAGCCAAGATCAACGAACACTGGGTGCCTGAGGCTGCAGCTTCTAAATGCAGCAACAAACATACCTCTGGAGGGGACTTAGGCACCCTGTCCCCTGCTGTGGGGACAACAGAGGAGTGGCAGGGGTTACACAGGGAGGCCTAAGGGTAACTGCCCCTCCTGACCCAGAGTGATGTGATCACCAGATGTGACAGTAGAGCCCAGCCACAGAACTGTGTGTGATAGCAAAGCTGGCCTGGCCCTCTGCTGCCTTGTGGAGCAGTGTCCCTGGGCTTAGAACACCTGGACAACCACCTTCAGCTCTCAGCTGAGATATCAGGACCTTGAGCAGAGCAATGCTGTCCGCCAACCAACTAAATTAAGTATCCATTTATTCACCTTTGTGTTTTGTTCACTCCCTCCTTCCATGTTTTAGATGTCTGCTCCAATCCAGGCACCATGCTGGGCCCTGAGCACTGCAGAGCTACTAAGCAGGAATGGGAGGTCATCCCTATCAGTGCCAGCCTAGTGGTTTCCAAAAGGGTATGGGGTTGTGTGGCAGAGCTTGACCAGCCCAGCCCTTATCCTTGATCTAGACACCTTTGATCTCAGCAGGCAGAAAGCCTGCCTCTGCTGGAGGCCAGACTGGGACAAAGCAAGCTCAGAAGCTCAGGCCAGACTGGGCTCTCTTGTCCCCAGGGAAGCCTCCCCAGTAGCCAGTTTTCAGCGTCCTGGCATACCTCTGCCTGTTCTCTGAGGCCTCTGCTCCCCAGGTGTATGTGTGTTCTCTGATTGAGCAATTCCAGCTTCTGAGCTGGGTGCTGGCCTGCCTGCCTGCCTCAACTAGCTAATGTGCCTTCCTCACAAACAGCAGGACACTTTGGCCCCAGCTCTGCTCAGGGCATGGGGAAGGCTTCCCAACCAAACTGGAAGTGTACTACCTCCAAGGGCTCAGTTGGGAACTCTAGGGATGGGCTAACCCTGAAAGGACAGTGGGAAGTCCCCAGGTAAGAGGACAGGAGGAGTGGATCAATAGGGCACCTGTGAAGCCTTAAGAAAAGGAACACTAAGGGGCTTTCATTCCCCAAGATGGGGTGTCTTTGGTTACCTCCCCTCCACCAGACTCCTTAGCTCCAGTGGCCCCCTCACAGCCTTACCCACCCACTCTTGTGGAAACTGTGTGCATGAGGCCTGGCCCCAAACACACAGTACCTCCACCCTCCCTCTGTCCTCAAGGACCATAAAGAATGACTGTTACTCAGCCCACCCCCATGTGAACCACCTTCCATGCCCAGCCCCCACTCCAGCTTCCTCCTCCCAGCACTGCTGCTCATCCCCACTTCACAGCCAAAACACCCAAGGCTTGGAGCCACCCCCTCCTCTTGGCCCTTGGTCATTTCTCCCAGCGCTCCCAAGTCTTCCACAGTACATCTGCTTGGTTGGTGATCCCCAAAGGTCTCAAACTCCTGTCCCTGGCTTCATACACAATTGTTGATCTGCTCTGTGTGTGTCTGTCTATCTCTCACCCGGAGCCTCTTTGGGATGGGGTAGCAGAGGCTGCCTGTGGCAGGTTGGCAGCTGGCCGCCAGGCTTTCGACAGGCCCCCTTCATGCTGGTACTTGTGGTTGTATCCCTGGCAGAGGTGCCAAGGAGCCAGGCAGCCTGTCAGCCTTCCAGGAGGCTGTCTGCAAGAGATGATAGTTTGAGCCAAACCAGCCTTTCCTGTTCTGGGGAAAGTCATGGCTGGCACTTGAAAACTAGGACCCCCTCCTCATGTCTGTGTGGCCTTGTAGACCAGGCAGGAATATCAGAGCCCCTCTACCCAGTGGCAGGACCACCCACTGCTCAGACCACCCTCACTGACCCTGGTACACCCCCGGAGGTACCTCCACACCACAGCTGTTGGCTGGAGAGAGCAGAGAAGCTGAGCCATATGAAGTTGCTGTTTTCAGAGGTCAGGGATGGAGAAAAGCAGAAGTCACATACGGCCCCCCCAGGCTCCAGGCTATGGGCATCTTTGTCTTCCCAACCAAGCCAGAAGTGTACCACCTCCAAGGACCAGGCTGGGAGCCCTAGGGAGGGAAGTAGGAAACTGAATTCCAAGCACTCCTGGGAGTTTGTAGCCAGAGCCTACTGCTACAGCACCCCAGGGACTCACCTCCACCTCACAATCAGCAGAATGTACCCTCCCTAGGACCAGTCACTCATCAGGCACAAGATGCTGAGCACCCAGAAGCCAAGGCTAGCAGGGCCCAAGGAATAGCTTTCACTTCTTTTAAAGTCAGAAGAAAAAAAATGAATATGACCCAGCCCACACTGTATTCTTAGACCAGTATAATCTGAAAATGTAGGTTTTTTTAATTTTTAAAATTCTTTTATTTTTAAAACCTTTTTATTGATAGCTTCCATACTTATAGACCATAAACCATTATAATTCCCTCCCCACCCCCTCACATCTCTCTCCCCTCTCAATTCGTCTCTGTTTTGTTTCAGTGTCATCATTTCCCCATTAAGCGAAGGTATTATCAGGCACTGCAAAGTCATGAATGTCAAGGCCGTTTTGTGTCTGGAAGTTTGTGTTAGAAGCAGTCCTACCCTTCCTTTGGCTCTTATAATCTTTCTGCCTCCTCTTCTACAATGGACCCTGAGCCTCTGAACACTCCTCTGTCATTTCTTCTCAGCTCTGTGGTGTCTTTTGAGTCATCCCAGTAGTCATCGCCATCTGAAAAAGGAAGCTTTTTTTTTAAGCCCAAAGTGAAGTAGCGTTATTATATGAATATGCTCCATTTTTTAAAAAAGTGCTTGTAAGGCAGTTTGGTGGACACAATATATGCATTTAGCCAGACAACAGCAGGTGTTACTCCCCTAGAGCTCATGACCTTCCCTGCTATGGGCTTTTTACTAGGTCTTCAGTACCAGGCATGTATTCCCTCGCATGGACCTGGCCTCCAGTCCAATTAGAGAGCAATTGGTTTCCCCCACAATAGATATGCCACTATGGCCTCAGTTGGCACATTTGGCCTGGCTGGCCAGTCTTAAGGCTTACAAGGTCCACTGCTGTTCACCACAATTGATGACTTCTCTCTCCCATAGGGCTGTATGCAGCCATATATTTTTCCAGCTTTCTATCAGCTGGTTGCCAGGGAGGAGGTTCCCAGCTCAGCTCCAGCTTGATTTGGATTTCTAATTAATGCATTACTATGGAGGAAGTGGCCCTAAAAGCCAGGATGGCCTGTCCTCTCAGCCACAAGGAGCCTGTCCCTTGCTGAGGCCCTGCCCATAGAACAGTGAGAAGAGAGGGTTTTTCCTTCCTCAGACAACCTGGCTCTGGGTCTTCTCTGTGTTCACTGGGGATCTCAGGCCATCTGCTTGCCACCCCTTGCTGCCTGGTACATCTAACTTTTTACTTGCCCATGGGGCCCATAGAGCGGTGATGACACACAGATCCTGGGACAGACCCCTCCAGCATCCCTGACCTCCTATTGAGCATCCTCTGGGCCCCACTGTCCCAGGCCCCAGGCCTCAGGCCTCTCTTCTTCCTGGGCTTCCTTGGCTCTTTCCAGATGTGCCTAACCCATAGAGCTGCAGCCAGGTCCCCTTCCCCACCGGTGCCCCCCTGCCCCCACTCAGTCCTACTCTCTGATCCCAGGTTCTACTGTGGCTCTCAGTTTCGGGTCCGTGTTGAAGCACTGGGTTTTCTTTTCTGATTTCTACTACCTCTGGGACCAGATCTGGTCCTACCCTTGATGTTAGTCCAGAAATCCCACTGCCAGTACTGCCCTTGACCCTGACTATGAGCTCTCTTCCCTGCCCCACACAGCCGGGAAAGCATCAAGCCTTGGCCTCCTTCCCCTTCCTGGGCCCCTTCAGCCTGAAGATTCTCTAAGGCATAGGTGAGGATGGGGTTCACCTGGAGCCCCAGAAGCCAGCTAGCCAGCCAGACCTTCTCTGGATACAGAGGGGTGAGCTTTGTTCTGCCGAATGGACTATAGTTCCTGGGCCTGAAAAAGAAATGTAAAGGGGTGAAGCAGTTAGCAGTGAGCCCCAGAAGCCTCTCCAGCTTAATGCTGGGGTTCTAGCCCAGAACTCGCCAGGCGAAACAGCTGGTCCTAGGAGCAACAGCGGGAGAGGTGGCTATTCCTTACCCAGTGTCATCTTGTCTCCACTCCTGTCCTCCCTGGCCAGTCCTTCACCCTGAATGACAGGGAGAAGATCACTAGCTGCCTAACCCTATGGACTGGTGGCCAAAATGCCTCAGAAGCTGGAAACCCAGAGACCAAGTCCAGCTCTGCCTTTTGCTGGTGTGTGGCCTTAAGCAAGTTGCTAGACTTCTCTGAGCATCTATAACATTGTGGACAGGACTGGAGAGATGGCTCAGTGGTTAAGGCACTTGCCTGCAAAGCCTAATGGCCTGAGTTTGAATCCCCATTTCCCACAGAAAGCCAGGTGCACAGAGTGGCCCATGTACCTGGAATCCGTCTGCAGAGGCTGGAGACCTTGGTGTACCCATTCTCCCTGTCTCTCTTCTGTCTCCTCTGCTTGCAAATAAATAATTTTTTTAAATTGGGGATAGAGCCAGGTGTGGTTGCACATACCTTTGATCCCAGTACTTGGGAGGCAGAGGTAGGAGGATCGCCATGAGTTCAAGGCCACCCTGAGACTACATAGTGAATTCCAGGTCAGCCTGGGCTAGAGTGAGAACCTACCTTGAAAAACCAAAAAAATTATTACGCCATAGGAGTAATAAATAAATGGAGTGCACTTGAGTCCATGCTCTCAGGAGGATGGTTACTACTGGGCCTGCTCAGCCCTCTGCAGCAGCTCAGTCTGGCCCCTGAGCCCTGGCTACAGGCTCCATTGGAAATGGCCTGCTCTGGCCTAGGCAGGGGCTGGACCTGCTACCTGAACCTTGAAGCTTCTGGCTCTCTTTGATCATCCCTGGTTCCTTTCCCTCTTCTTCCTGTTCCCCAGTTTAGAGTGACCCTGCAGTAGCCTGGGGACCCTGGCCTCTGGCCTCCTGCTTGCACAGATCCTGTCCAGTCAGTGCTCTGAGCATCACAGTCCTCGTCTCACTGAGGCTTGGCCCCATCACTTGCTGGCACTCCTTCAGGAATTGTGCAGCATGCAAGCCGGATGACAGCTGCTCCCTCTGGGCATGGCCTCTCCCAGCTCCTGGCCACGGCCAGTGTCCCTTGCCTTGTGGCTACGGTCAGCCCGTCTCTGCTTCCCTGGTGACTTGTCTTCCCTCCAGTCTCCTTTCTACAGACACTTGTGATTGCATGTAGAGCCCAGGTAATCCAGAATTGCCCCACCTCACCCTCCTTTTTGGCCACATGGTGGGTTGCGGGGATTGAGGTCACAGGGCTGGGGAATCACTCAGTGGATAAGAGAGCGTGTTGTGCAAGAATGAGGATCTGAGGTGCAACCTGAGAGCAGTTCCCAGCACCCACATAAAAATCCAGGAGAGCCATGCACACCTGGAACCCCAGTTCTGTGGGAAGACCAGAGAACAGACAATTACTGGGCCTCACTGGTCAACCAGTCTGACCAAAAACAGCAGCTGCAGGTTCAGGGAGAGACTCCATCTGTGATGGTTTGATCCAGGTGTCCCCCATAAACTTAATGTGTTCTGAATGCCCGATCCTCAGCAGATGGCAATTTGGGAATTGGAACCTTGTTGCAGCTGTGTTGTTGGGCATGGTGTTATAGCCAGCTTCCCCTTGCCAGTGTTTGGCAGACTATTGCTGTTGTCCACCTGATGATGTCCACCCTCTGCTCATGCCATCATTTTCCCTGCCATCAGGGAGCTTCCCCTCAAGTCCATAAGCCAAAATAAACTCATTCCTCCCATCAGCTGCCTTTGGTTGGGAAATGAGAAAGCCGACTATAACACCATCTCAACATCATCTCAAGGAAATAAACAGAAGAGTGACAGAAGGCTACCTGATGTTCTCCTCTGACCTCTACAAGTCTGCGCATGCCTCTGCACATATGCATGCATGCATATACTGTCACTGCACATACCACACACACTACATGCTCACACACACAAAAAAAATATTTTTAAAAAGAAGTAGGGGGCTGGAGAAATGACTCACCAGTTAATGCACATGACTGCAATGCGTAAGGACTCAGGTTCAATTCTCCAATACCCACATAAAGCCAGACGCTCAAGGTGGCACATGCATCTGGAGTTCATTTACAATGGCAGGAGGCCCTGGCATGCCCATTCTCTCTCTCTCTCTCTCTCTCTCTCTCTCTCTCTCTCTCTCTCTCTCTCTCTCTCTCTCTCTCTCTCTCGTGTGTCTGCCTCTGTTTCTCAGTCAAATAAATAAATAAATGACATATTTAAATTTTTTTAAGTGTTAGGGTTTAAGACAGCTAACAGACTCACCAAGGCTTGGAAAACATTGCAGAGGAGAAGTTGGGAAGATTGTAAGAGCTTGGGGGGGTAGAAGGTACCTGAAACACAGCTTCACCCCCCCCAGGTGGATTGAGGCCTGAATTAGCCCACACTGAACACCACTAATCCCACTGAGGAGAACCCTCAGGAAAAGAGGGACCTGGGAGGAGAGAATATAAGACTGCAACCTTTGTAAAATAATAATAAAAAATTTAAGAGATATAGGGTTTAAAGTTTTAGGGCCCATTTTCAGACTGACCAGAGTAGAACTTGGGCCCTTTTAGTTTTAGTTAGTGATGCTTTCTTTGGCATATGTATACATGGATTGGTGTTCATGTATGCATGTTCATGTTCATATATGTGTGGATACGTGTTTTCCTCAATTGCTTTCTCCCACTGAACCAAGAGCTCTCCACTTTGGCTAGTCTAGCTGGCCAGCTTGCCTCAGGGGTCATCCCTTCTGTCTCATCAGAGCTGGTACATTTTGCATTTATGTGGGTGCTGGGGATCTGAACTCCTGCTTGTGCAGAAAGAGCTTTACTGACTGACTTATCGCCTCAGCCCAAATTGGCTAGGCTTTTAAAAAGAATATTTATTATTTGAGAGTGTGTGTTGAGTATAAATATAGGTGCACCAGGAATTTCTGCTACTGCAAATGTATTCCAGACGCATGTATCATTTTATGTGTCTGGCTTTATGTAGGTTCTGGAGAATTGACCCCAGGCAGTCGGGCTTTGCAAGCAAGCACCTTTATCTGCTGGGCCATCTTTATGGTTTGCTTCTCTCCACAGTAAAGGAGCTGATTTTCTACTTTAGGTGGTGACCTAACATTTTTCTAAGTAATTTTTCTAAGTGAAAAAAGGGAAACACTAAGCGCACACAGTTCAGGTGGGCACAACCACAGTGGGGGGGGGCAGAGACCACAGCACCCTGGGGCACCTCATCTCCTCACATCTTAACCCTCTTTCCTTTGCCCCCTCCCTTCCCTGCAGCTCACCATCATCTTCAAGAACTTCCAGGAGTGTGTGGACCAGAAGGTATACCAGGCTGAGATGGATGAGCTCCCCGCAGCCTTTGCAGATGGCTCCAAGAACGGTGGGGATAAGCACGGAGCCAACAGCCTGAAGATCACAGAGAAGGTTTCGGGACAGCATGTGGAGATCCAGGCCAAGTACATCGGCACCACCATTGTGGTCCGCCAGGTGGGCCGCTACCTGACCTTCGCGGTCCGAATGCCCGAGGAAGTGGTCAATGCCGTGGAGGACCGCGACAGCCAGGGCCTCTACCTCTGCCTGCGGGGTTGCCCACTCAGCCAGCAGATCGACTTCCAGGCCTTCCACGCCAATGCCAATGCCGAGGGTCCCCGCAGGCCGGCAACCACCAGCCCTTCGCCTGCCGGTCCTGAGATGTTCCCCTATGAGATTGCTGCGGCCAAGTGCAAGGAGAAGCTGCCAGTGGAGGACCTGTACTACCAGGCCTGCGTCTTCGACCTCCTCACCACGGGCGATGTGAACTTCACGCTGGCCGCCTACTATGCCCTGGAGGACGGCAAGATGCTGCACTCCAATAAGGACAAGCTGCACCTGTTTGAGAGGACTCGGGAGCTGCCAGGCTCAGTGGCCACGCTGCCCTCCACCCCCTGGCCACTTGTGGGCACCCTCATGCTCCTCGCCCTGCTGCCGGTGTTCTGCTAGGCACTGGCCGTGTAGAATGTGGAGGGAGCCCCCCCAGTCTTGGGCTCCCACCCTTGGCTAGTGGGCTGCCTGAGGGCCAGGCACACCCACCATCGGGATGCAGACCAGAAGGTATACTCACTCCCTGTGGCCCAGCCACCTGGGCACTCTGCAGAGGTGGCCACCCAAGGCTCAGGACGTGAAGCAGCCCTCCCCTCTCTCTAGTGCACGTGACAAGGTTGTGGTGATTGGTTCTGTGATGTTTGTGACAGTAGAGTGTGTGAGAGGAGAGCCCCCCTCCCCCCGGCCCCTGCGTGTGAGTGTGCAAACCAGAGCCCCCTAGGCTGAAGCCCCACCCCCAACGCCAGAGAGACACTGGGAATGACAGCAGCAGCTCCTTCCTTCCACCCCCCACAATGCACTGAGACAGGCCCAGCTGACTGCGCCCACCCTCCTGCCCACACGCACGCACACAAGAGCACACTCACACACACTAAGCCCATGGGGACACACACACTGGTCAGGCTGCTGTCTCAGTGGTATTGACAAGTCCACAAGGCTCCTTCCCCAGACACAGTCCCTAACAGCAGGACACCCCAAAGGGCACTGATGGGCATCTATAGCAAATGCAGATAACCCTGTGGTCAGTAGGCTGTGTCCTCCCTGCACCTTCCCACCTAGTGCCTCCATGGACATGGGCAGAGACCTCATGTGCACCCAGCTGCCGTGGCCCAAAGAGCCCACAGTTGGAGTGAAGATGCATGCTGGCCCGTGGACTGCACCATGCCACTCGTGGGCTCCAGTGCTCTGCCCACTGCCCCTTCCCCACTGTGCTTAGGAGATCACAGTACTTGGTTCTTAATGTCTAAACAGAAGTGATCCCCCAAATTCTGTTCCTTCCCTGCCAGCAGATGCAAATGTCCCTGGGCAGGGGCTCCAGGGCCACAGGGACATGAGCAGGAGACCTAGTGGAAGGGGCCAGCTGGCCTGCCCATTCCTCTGGTCTCTCCAATATCTCTGGCTGCTGGTCAGCGCTCCACTCCCTGTCCTGACCCTCATGTCTGGATTCCCAGGAGAGGAACAGGGTCTGTGAGACCTCCTAACCCCATCCACCCCGGGCAGGATCTCCTCCTACTATGGCCCTTGTCTGTGGCCATATGGCCAGACACCTGCTACTGGCACCCCAGCACCCCCTCTGTCAGCCCAGGGTAAGTGCCTGTCCACATAGGCCCCCAGGGACCAGCCACCTCACCTGCAGCCCACCCCACCCCCACTCAGCATCGCAGCAGCCCACTGGCTGCTCCCCAGGGACCTCTCATACACTGGCCAGGAGGCTGTAGAACTTGCCTCTCCCCTCCCTCCCTGAGGTCCTGCCCCCCAGCCAAAACCACGTGGGTGGCTGGGAGGGGCTCTGCCCGACCCCTCCCCTCCCTGCTGGTTGGTTTTTAGATATCCCTATGTTGGAAGTAAAAAGTTGAAGCACTTTATTTTGGTTGTGTTTGATCACATTCTGCTTGGAAGTGGGGACCCCTCACTGTGTCCACGTGTCCGAGACCTGTGTGGAGTGTCACCGCGTGTACATAACTGTAAATTATTTATTAATGGTTAAATGCAAGTAAAGTTTGGTTTTCTTTGTTTTGTTAATTTCTGTCAAGATGCTCAAGTCTGTTTTCTAAGTAGATTTGTCCCTGCAGGTGTGTGCTGAGTGTGGCTCCTGTATGCATGTGTGCCTGTGCTGTCATCACGCTGGACGTACAGCAGCTTGGCCATAGCTCCTTTGCATCCCTAAGCGAGGTGTGGGGCTGGGGAAATGGCAGCAGGGACTAATACTTCCTCTGCAAGCCCGAGGGCTTGAGTTCCACTCCCAGCAGCCAGGCAAAGTGTAACCCCAGTGCTGAGAAGCGTAAAGACAAGAGGGTGGCTGGTGCTCCCTGGTCAGCCAGTCCAACCAAAGCAGGAGGAGCTTCAAGCTAGGTGAGAGACTTGGAGTCAGGGAGAGGAAGTAGAGGAGTGACAGAGGACAGATGTCGTCTTCCGGCTTCAGCACACACACATGCACACCAGAAAAATATTTTTTAAAAAGATTATTTTTTTTCCTTTACCATGAGCAGTTAAAGGAACCCGAATCATTCAGTTTCTCTTCCTCTGGGGACGTTGGCACTGTGATGCAGACATGGCCACATGGTGAAGGGCCATAGCCTGTGTTGTGGGGTGAGGGTTAGGAATGGCATGGTGCCTCCCTAGCACTCCCACTCTCTTTGCAGATCCCCTCCACACCCAGGCCGGGGACTCACTGACAACCCTGAAGTGGTACCACAGTCCACACCAGTGCAGGCCTACGCTCTCTGCTGGCTGCGATCATGTGATTCATACCTAACCACTGAGAGTCAGTGGACACAAGCCCACTTCACAGAACTCAGCAGGGAATTCTACCTGCCAGGCTGCCTTAGCAAGGGCAGATCCAAGATAGGTGTCAGGGTCTGTGGTGTCCCAAACTCCCTGCTCCTGGCACAGAACTCTATGAGGCAGAATAGCAGCACAGTTAGGCCAGGTAATGTCCCAGCTGAGTGACCTTGGGTAAGTCATTGAACCTATCTGAGCCCCTATCCCCTCCTTTGTAAAATGGGGAGTGCCTGTCTCATGGGATTTCATGGAGGGCTCACATCCTGCAAAGTGATACATGGTGATTATCCAAATGAGAGAGAAGTGGGTAGATTAGGGGGGGGGAACAAATCCTGAGAGCCTGGAAGGGAGGTGAGTCAAAAAGCCAGCAAGAGAAAAAATTCCGATGTATTAGCTACTTCCTCAATGCTGGGACAAAATACCTGAGCAGAACAACTTATAGAAGGAAAAGGGTTCAATGAGGTTTACAGTTCCAAAGAGTGGAGTCCAGCATGGAGCTAACATCACATCAGAAGGGAGGAAGTAAAGAGAAAGATCAGCTCATGGGACCTGACTGTCACCTCAAGGCCTGTCCCCAGTGGCCCACTTCCTCCACAAGGTTCCAAATCCTAAAGTTTCCATAGCCTTCCCAAACTGCCCCTAAATTTAAGCAGCAGGAATTCTTTCCCAAGTACCACATTACTTGTCCAAAAATTTTCATCTCAAGAATATGGAAACAGCACTGTATGGTCTAAAAGATTTCAATGTCTCTGGTGCACCTATGGGCTGAGGCCTGGCACCCTAGGTTCAAGGGCATTAGCAGAGCAGATGGAAGTGTCTCTCCTACTCCATCTCCATCTTACTCATACCACAGAACTCAGATGGGAGTCTGACGGACGTGAGGCTTGGTGGTAGGTCACTTGCCTAGCACAGACCCTGGGTTTCTGGGATCAACACTTTCTTCACTGAAAAAAAAAAGTCAGTAGAAGAGCTCTTAAGAGTTTTTTCTTTAAATTTATTCATTTTCAAGCAGAGAGGAGAGAGAGAGAGAGAGAGCACCAGGGCCACCACCTTGGTTTATGTGGGTATTGGGGAATTGAACTGGGGGCCTTACGCACTAGAAGCAAGTGTCTTAACCACTGAACCATCTCTCCAGCCCTCTTAAGAGTTTTTGTTTGGCAAGCCAGAATTTGTAAGGGTGAAGGCAGAAAGGGCTGTCTGTGTATCCATTGCTTTCTCCTTGCTAGGACAAAATTTCCTTGCTTGAGCAAGGAAAAAGGTTTAATTCCACTTACAGTTTAGAGGAGCAGTCCCTCGTGGCAAGAAAGGCACAGCAGGAAGAGAAAGCAAGCGTTGTATCAGCAGAAAAAGTCGAATGATGAATGCTGGTAATCTCCTTGTACAATCGTGGTAGGTCTTCTCACCTCAGTTAATTTAATCTAGGTAGTCTCTAACAGGTGATTCTAGGACCTGACAAGTTGACAATCAGTATGCACAAAAAAGTGGCACATGCATCTGGAGTTTGTTTGCAGTGGTAGGAGGCCTTGACATGCCCCATCTCACTCTGTCTGCCCCTATCTCTCTGCTTCCGAGTAAGTAAATAAATAATGACTCAAGAAGCATAACCAAGGGGGTAAACTGGGATGGAATAATTAGAACAAGCAGGGGAGAGCCGGGCACCAGTTGGGTGTATTAGCTATGTCAGAGAGTGGCACGAAGCAGAGGTGACACACAGGCTTAGGCAGCAGGCTGACTTAGCATCGAAACTGGCTCTGCCAGTCACTAGCTGTGTGGTCTCCTTGGATTTTTTGAGCCTTGGATTGCCCCCCCAAGGTCATTATGGAAATCCAATGAGCTAATGCTCATAAATTGCCTGGCGCATGGGCCCTGGCACAGCAAGAGAGGCCACAAAAGTAGAGGTTTCTGTGGCAATGGCACATATTCATTTATTCATATGATGACTCCATTTGCCTGTGCCCAGCACTGTGCCAGGAGAACACAGCAGGGACCCAAACAAACTACTCTGTATTCTCATTGGGGAACAAGCCAATAAGTGATATTTTATAATCTGAAGTTCCATGGTGACAAGTGTCCGGAAGAAAGGGAAATGGGTTCATTCTGAGAGATCCACACGGAACTAAAGAGATGCTCATCTTTAGGAGGGGTGGGTGGATGCCTCTGACTAGCTCACCTACATGTTTTGGGAGCACCCCATGCCAAGAGCTGGAGGGAGCATTCTGTACAGTGCAGAGTGAATGCAGAGGACCTGAAGCAGCTCAAAAAATAATAGGAAGCTAGTGTGACTCCAGAGCATCGAGAGGGACAGATGGGGGTCCTAGGACAAAGCTATACAGCAAACAGAACATAGCAAGTCTCCTAGACTGGGGAGGAGTTGATTTTATTGTTGCTGTTTTGAGACAAGGTCTCAGGTACTCCAGGTTGCCCTTGAACTCACTAGGTAGTCTAGGATGACCTTGAACTTCTAATACTGCTGCCTCCACCTCCTCAGTGCTGGAATTAATCTGCTATTGTCAGTTTCACATTGCTGGGATGAACATCCAAACCAGGCACAGTTTAGGGGAGGAAGGGATTCATTTCAAACTTACAGATCCAGGGGGAAGTTCCATCAATGATGGAAGAAATTACTTCCATACATGTGAGCAGAGAGAAAAATGCAAACACCCAGCAAAAAACAAAAAAACCTGCAGCAAGAGTTCAAACCTCAGGGAGAGGGGGAGCCATGGACCACCACACAAAGCCAGACTGAGGCCTGGAAATGCCAGAGAGGCGTGACATGATGAGTTTTGGATGGAGACACCCAGGTGGAAAGTATATCCAGTTTCGTTATGTTGAATTTTTTATATGTAATTGATGTAAACTCCTCAGAGCAAATATTTAAGGAAGACGGTGCTCATAGAATGAACTTCCCAAGTAAAAGGAAATGTGTTGGAAGTCGAGTCTCTGATTGCTCAGCTGTGGTTAGTCGGAAGATCAGTACAGCCACTCTTCACTGGCAGTGGGGGCTAAAGACTACGAAGGCAATGTTCCAACAGAGACTCTTGGGAGCTCATGGCTCCATCAGCTTGGGAAAGGTAGGACTTTACAGCAGTCGGTAGACTGTGCAGGATGGAATGATGCCAACATTTAACACAGAAAGTGAAAAGCACATGAGGGACCCATGGAACGCGTGGCCATATTCTCTAAGGTATCCCAAACCTGCTCCTCCCGAGATCCTGCCCATCTCGGTAAATGGCATCACCTCTGCCTCACAGAGCCTGGTGACGTGGGGGAGTCTCCGGGCTCCCGAGCTTCAGGTTCAGCCCCTGGCCTGCACCGTGAGGGGGTGGCGGATTCCAGTGCAGCAGCGCTTGGGAACACTGACACGGGACTTGATGGTATGAGAGAACACAGGAAGGAACCCAGTGCTGGCTCCTCCCCTTCCCCTGCTGCCAAGTCACACCCAATCTATGGATTCATTCATAGAGCCAACCTCCATGGGGCAGACCCCACTGCCAGGCTGTTCCTTGCCCCAGCTTACTCCCAGGCTGAGTGACAAGAACTGGAGAGAGGACATCTTGAGGGAAGGCCCACCCTCTAGCCCAACACCCCCCCACCCCCCCACCCCGTCTCCCACAAGACACTCATGGCAGGTGCCATACTTTCTTCACTCTCATTTCCCCCTAGCTAATCTCATAGATCTGATCGGCTGAAAAACTCTGGAAACATCAGGAGGTCGAAGGCACTGCAGCTCCACTGAGGTTCCCATTGCCCCCTGGAAAACCAGATTTTGTAGCCCAGAGTGCCAAGGGGTTGTTATCTGGGGTCACCATGCCCCAGGGACAGCCAGTCAGCTTTCCAGGTTGGGAACAAGTCTCCTCAGCAAGCCTGGTGTGATGTGGCTGCCAGTATGGTCCTCTTTCTCATCTGCATGGAGACTGGAGACATCTCAGTGAGTGTTAACATTCCACAACATTCCCTCACGAGCTCGCCTATCTTCTGGGCTTGGCAATCTGTCATTCAGCTCTCTCCTGCCTTGGGTATGGTGCCAGGCCTGTTAATCAACAGAACAGATTCCATGAAGACAGAGCCATGTGCAAGACATGGTCGTGGTGGTGGTGTAATGGGGTGAGCTGAGGACTAGAATTTAGATAATGTCCAGAAAAAATTCCAATGCACCCTAACATTTAAGGATTACCTGAATTCTTGTCTACAAAGTTAAAGAATTAAAATCATAGACAACAAGATAGTAAGGTACAGTGGGAGACTTTATTACTTAAGGAAACATGGAGAGTTACAGAGTTCTCCAGCCATCAGTGTGGGGAGAAAACGTGGGAGAGGTTTTAGTAAAATCTGTGCTGCTCAGCCAAACAAGCAGAAGAAGGAAAGATATCAGAGGGCTCCCATCACGAGAAGGAAAGGTTCATGTGGGAAAAAACCCTGAGCACCCCACCACCACCACAGCCATTAGGCTGTGTTGGGGGTGCCTTACCCAAGCTCTGGAATTTCAGAGGTCCTTCCTGCCATGTGAGGAAGAGAGACAGGATTATCTGTTCAGTGAGTATTTCCTGCCCTAGGTGGGCAGGGAGACAGGTGGTTGGTCCATACCTGACCAATTAGTTTTAGAGCCTAGGTTTTAGCTCTAGCTAGACACCTCCCACTCAAGGGGAGGGGGGGTCTATGGAGCTTGCCTGAGCTGTCACAGTGACAGAGGGATCTGAGGAATCAGACATGACTCCAGACAGCCAAGACAAGGAAGTGCATTTCCTTGTCTAGTAGGACCCTGGGAAGGACTATGGATTCTTCTGTTCCAGTTCCCCTACCTCTCCCCTGTGAGGTTTGGAGCCCTTTCCAAGGCCTTTAACCACAACAAAATGTAACTAGCCAAAAGATGTGCCAGGAGAACTAGGAAATGCTTAGAAACCATTTAAGAACAGGGCCCATGCAACAGGAACAACTGTGACAGTTTAGCAGTGCAGAGAGCTGGCTTAGGGTGAGAGGCAACTCACAAAGAATAAAACTCGAGGGGGAGGCTAGTAGCAATCCCCAAAGATTCCACTCAACACAACAGAGCGAGAGTGTGGTCCATTGAACCAACTTCCTGCCTGATGACCAGGGAGCACAGCAGTGTGTACAAAGATCCCTGGTCCCAAGGAAGAGCCCACCTTGATCCTATTGCCACAGGCTGCTCACAAGGGGGTCAGTTATAATGAATGGCTCCTAGCCTCAGCTGTGAGAGCAAGGACTGTTGCCTGATGGTCCTGAGAACTAACTGCAACTAAGCATACAATCAGGAACCCATCAGTGCTATCATCACTCCTGCAGACCCTTCCATACCTCCAGACTACCAGTCATCAGGGATGGCCATTTCCTGACAATCAGCCACAGCCCAGTTACAACAGGCCCTGTGTCAAACTCTAGTGCACATGTCCCTACACTGGACCTGCCTTTGACAGCTTTGACAGTCACCCCAGAAGGGTTGATGATGCCCTAGCTTCCCGACAAGCAAGGAAGATTGGAAGAAGCCAACTTGTCTGCTGAAAGTTACAAGGGCCTGGAAGAAAAGCAAGCCCAGCTACCTGTCACTCCACCTGTACCCACCCCAGCCACCTGCTCCTCGTTCTGGTGCAGAGATGGGAGTGGAACGAGTCACAAAGCAGAAATAGAATCACACAGGGGTTATGATTCTAGGGTGACCAGGCAGAAGTGCAACCCCACACAGAGGCTGGGGGGGGGGGGTCGAAGGAGTCCCAACCTGGGTTTAGAAGATGGACAAGATCAGGGCTACCGTCCAATGAGGAGTGGTCCAGAGTGCCAGGGCATTGTCATCTGGGGTCACCTTGTCCCAGGGACAGCCAGTTAGCTTTCCAGGTTAGGGACAAGTCTCCTCAACAAGCCTGATGTGATGTGGCTGCCAGTATGGTCCCCTTTCTCATCTGCGTGGAGACTGGAGACATCTCAGCTACATTTTTGGGACACTTGCCATGAGCCAGGCCCTCTGCCAAGTACTGGATGAAGATACCAATTCATCATGGTGGAGACTCATCCTGCTGCCTCCTTTTCTGAGGTTCACGTGACTCCCAGCCCAGGAAAGCTGTGAGCAGACCCTCTGGGTGGACCACTGATCACAATTAGAGCCTGTGCCACCAGGAACCAGACCTGCAGGACACTGCTCCTCTCCCAGGGGCAGGGAAAGACATCTCCAACAAAGTGCCTTCTTGATTGGGCACAACCGTTCCTTTGCTGCTGGTCAGGGTTAACCCCTTAAGGAAGTGTGCAGGGGTGCTGGTTGGTCCAATGCTACAGTGTTGGGCCTATTTGTTCCTCACACAAGTAGTCGTGGTCTAGATTTGCATGACATATAGCTAGAGGGAGTTTCTAGATTAGGTGAGTTGAGGTAGGAAGAGCCACCCTAAATGTGAGTGGTGCCATTCTGTTGGCTAAAGGAACTGAAATGTATTAAGAAAACAAGCCCCAAGCACCCACTGATCTCTGATTCCCGACTGAGGGTGCAATGTGACCAGCTGCTGCCATGCCTTCCCCACCATGATGGCCTGTAAGCTGAGCTAAATCCTTCCTCCCTGAAGATGCTTCAGCCAGGCTCTTTGTCACAGTGATGAGAAGAACTTACAAAAGTCCCGTCTTGTTGCAGAATAATCTGTGTCATCTTGATTTTCTTTCAACCATGCGGAGCAGTCGTGTCAAGTCCCACCTGTGACTCTTCGTCCTCTGCTGAACACCAGGGAAGATGAGCGTTTGCTCACTAGGCGGCTGGGAGGATAAGAACCCATGCAAAGGACTCAGGAGCCACTGTCAAAGGAGATGGTGGCACAAGGTGGACCAGGATCTGGGTCTCAAGTTTCTCTCCTTGACCAAATGACTTCTAGCGCTCGGGGCCCCCCCTCGCTTCCTGCTCTCCCTTCAATCAAAAGGCTCTTCCAATAAAGTGTGATTTGAGAAGAATTCTCGAGTGGTGGTTGTTCTTCCTCGCTGGTCTGGTCGAGGAGCTCGCCGCACAAATGACTAAGGCTCTCCTGAACTTTTCTACTAGGCCTCAGTATCAGGGCCTCCACACTTTCCATATTATCCAGTTTTCCCAAGAATCCAGCTAAAGTTCATCAGAATCCCCAATGGCCAGGCACATTTAGGATGAGCTTTCCACAGACATGCCCAAAGATTTGTTTCCCTAGTAATTCTGAATCCTGTCAAGTTGACATTCAGCATTAACCACCATGAGTCTCAAGGTCAGAGAACAGGGCACTCTGCTCCAGGGGCCCCTTTCCTGCCCATGGGGCTGGGGAGTCCCCAACTCTAACTACTATTGCCTGCCTTGTCCTCTCTCTCCAGTACTCCCCGACATCTATTCAGCAAGAATCCTGTTAAGTCAGGCTAGTCAGAGCCCCACTTTCTTCAGAAATTCCCTCTTAATAATCTTTCATCCGCTAGCCTCTCTGCTCCATGGCCACAGCTCCCACTTGCCTGTATCTGGAGTTGAGCCCACTCTTCCCCCCCCAAACTGTAAAGACTCCATTCTAGGGGTCCCTACCTCAGCTGCTCCACCCAGAAACAAAGCTCTTTATATCTTTTTTTTTTTTTAACAGTTCTACCCTTTCCTGTCTGTCTGATCTCAGATAAGTTGTTTCATAACCTCCCTGGGCCTTAGAAGCCTCAACTGAACAATGGGCATAAATTCTACCTCACAGATTATCATGAAGACTACGTTAGATCTTTTTACATCACTGTCACCATAATACCTGAAGAAACAATTTATGGGAGGCAATATTTATTTGGGCTTGTGATTCCAGTCTGTCGTGTTGGAAGGTATGGCTGAGAGTTCATCCCTTCAGGGATGATTTGTGTATAAACTCTTCATAAACAAAACTTTAAAGCCCCATAAAGGCAAATAGCATTAATTTAAAGATGAACAGGACAAAATGACCCATAATGTGATTCCGACATCCAGGCATGTGGAGAGATGTGGCCTCAGAAGGAACCAAGGAGCTACAACCACCTGACTGCAGGACAAGTCACTGGCTATTGGCTTGGCCGCCCTGATGATGAGCAGCTTTAAGCAGCTGGCCATGATATGGCCTTTCACCCCCAATGGTGTCCGTCATGTGTCAGGCTATGTTCTCAGAGAGGTGACCACCCGTTTACCTAGGCTTGCAAGAGGCAAACACAAGATCCCAGGAGATTATCCACCTAGGCAGGTCCCTGTGTTCCCTTGAAGGGGAACAGACTCTCCAGAGCCCAGCCGCTGTACCTCCCCGGGCCTGGGTGAGTCCTGTGCCAATCTCCCTGCTTCTACCCCAACCTTTTCTATTCCCTTCCCTCCCCAAGGAAGGAGAGCCTGGCAGCCAGGGCCATGAGTGAACTGTGTGCCACAGCACAGCCATTCCTGAAGTTGAATAATACTGAAATAATGAGACAGAACAGAGAAAGCTAGGCAGGTCTCAGCTAGGGATAGAGGCCCAGAAGATGCAGAATATCTAATTTCTCATGACCCAAGAAGGAACACTCCTAACTCATGCCTGACATTGATCTAGCACCCTGCTGATCCCAGCCCTCTCTGTGATCCATCCTCCAGATCTAGTAACAAATCAGATCTTTCCCTGCCTACCTGAACTAAACCCTATAAAGGTGGCAGTCTGGGTGGGGGGTCTGGCTCTGCTTCCTGGGCTCTTCTTCCTGAGACCTACTCCAGTTCCTGAGACCCTCTCATCTGCATCTTGTGTGATCTGAGCTCACCCCCTTCCCTTGAGTCCCGGTTCCCAGCCTCACTGGGCCAGAAGGCTGCGTAGGGAAGGGAGACCTAACTCTGTCTTTAGTGTCTCTTTAATTCTGATCTCTGCTCTGTCTGGTGGTCTCCAATTTACCATGTGTGAATTCCTACTCTGTATCAGACATGTGGACTATCTCCTTCTTCCCCCACTTACCTCTTGAGCTGATGTCAAGTGTGTTTCCTGCTTTAATCTCAATCTCCCCGCTCTGTCTCTAAATATACTATGTGATGAATGTCACTCGGGGTCTGCCACAGGGGCACTCCATGTGTTTGCAGCCCCTTTGGAATTTTACCCTCTAAGCCCCAGTTGCTCTGGCTTTCCACATGATCCCCAGCTCCATTCTAACCTCACCTTCTAAACCCCAGTGGCTCTGGCTTTCTGCAACCCCTTCTGAACTTCACTTTGTAAGCCTCAGTTTCTCTAGTTCTCACGGGTTCCCGTCTTCATTCTAACTTTACTCTCTAAGTTTCAATTTCTCATTCCACTTTTCTGAAATGTTTTCCACCTGAAAATATTCCATTCTTCCTTCCCCATCCCATTTCCCTTTAAATAAACCCCACAAATTGTAATTTCTCCTCAAATAAACTCACTAATTCATAATTTGTCCTTCTTGGTTCCATTTTTATTATTCTTCACTAAAGATTCCAAAAGAACCTGAAACTTGGGATTTATAAATCTGGGGGACACCCCCTGAACCCCCAAATTCACGCATCAGTAATACCAGGATCATTAGCAAATTACTCCATTAAAGCCCTCTCTAGTTGCTTTCTGAGTGCACCTTGGCCCTCCCATAATCCTCAGATAAAGGGTTAGTGGCAAGCATAGCAGGAAACCCATAAGAAGTTGCTTTATATTCCTACCCAAGGTTCCCAGCACCCTTCCATGAGGTCTCTGGGCACCTCATGAGAGGGCTCCAAACGAAGCAGCTGTGCTCAGCAGGACCAGGATACCCACAAACGAGCCCAGTTCTGTGTTTATCTGTCAACTCCTTCCCAGCACCCCATATCTGCAGAGGCCTCAGCCAGAGGTGCATGTGACTGAGTCTATGAACAGTTTCAGGCAGGCTCCATAGACCCCCTCCCCTTGAGTGGGAGGTGTCTAGCTAGGGGCTCAAACCTAGGCACTAAAACTGATTGGTCAGATATGAACCAACCACCTGTCTCCCTGCCCACCTAGGGTAGGAAATACTCAGTGAACAGATAATCCTGTCTGTCTCACACACAAGGCCTAGAAGAAGGACCTCTCTAGGGACTGGTAGGGCCTGTGGTGAGGGGCTGGATTTCTCTTCCACCTGAATCTTTCCTTTTCATGATCTGATTGTTTAGCTGAACAGCATAAATTCTGTTAAAACTCTCCATGTGTTCTCCCCACACTGGTAGCTGGACGTGGTGGTTGAGCTGCTTCCCCTATGTCTCTTTCCCAAATCCTCTGAACTGACTCCAATCTAGACTAAACGTGTGTGATAAGAAAATGCTGTCGAAATCGTCCAATTCTTTGGCATTTTGAGACACGAACCCTGGGGAAATGCAGGGGTGAAGCCCCGGGTGTTCACCTGCTGTGCCCAGTTCCCGCTACAGGTTCCCCATTAGGTGGGGGCACCACTGTGCCAAGGGCAGAGGAATGTAGGAGCCAGAGGCTGGAGAGGAGAAGAGTACTCTCTATGCAATGCTGTCTTCCAGACATAAAGTAGTCATGACATTCATGACCTTACAGCACAAGACCTGCACAACATTCCATCACGAATGACGGAGGAGAAAACAAACAAAAAACGCATCAGAATAGAAGAGGAACTAGTTGGAAAGAAGGGTTTTAGTGGAAGGGGAACAGGAAGAGGGACATAAGGAGGTAGTAGGGCGGGATTAGGACCAGAATACATTGTGCGCATGCGTGAAAACTGTCTAAGTACAGCAGAGAGTTCGAGGCCACCCTGAGACTACATAGTGACTTCCAGATCAGCCTGGGCTAGAGGGAGCCCCTACCTCAAACAAACAAAAGCACAATAGAAGTTGGGGTGGTGGTGCCTTTAATCCCAGCACTCAGGCTGAGGTGGGAGGATCACTCAGAGTTCAAGGCCAGCCTGAGACATAGTGAATTCCAGGTCAGCCTGAGCTAGATCAAAAACATAAACCAAAACAAAAAAAGGAACGCAGAAATCGGACCCACAGGACCAGAGACAGCTGTTCAGGAGGCCATGGTCACTGGGAGCAGCATCTGGGCTCCTGTGGCACTGAATGTTCCCTCAGGCTGCCAGAGGCCAGATGTGTGCATCCCTGAGAGGTAGCTAGAGATGATGGGTAGCTCTCGTGGGAGCATGGTTAACACTGCCCCCTTGGGCTCCCATCCAAGTGGAGAGGCCTCATTCCAGCCCCTCTCACACCTCCTTCAGAGAAGAGTTTGCTCCAGTCTCTCAGGCCCCATAGGCAAACAAAAGGGAAGGGCAGGGCTGGAGATCCACTCAGGGCCTTGGCGTTCAGGCTGGCGTCTGTGGGCCCCTGCTGCCCTCTGCAGGATATTTCTAGAACTACATTTACTTCCGGCTCTGGAGCTGCCCCTAAAATACAGCCAAGGGCCCATCCTTGGTGGCCTCCAAATGCCTTAGGATATACACCACCCACCTCTGCAAATGGCAAGTACTGAGCCCATCTTCTGCAGCTCACCATCACTATTGCCTCAGGGCTAATGAGATCCACATTTTATAGTTGAAACTTACAATATAGCCACAAATGCCAAGGTTCAGGCCCAGGCCTGACACATGCTTCCACACCTCCTGATCTTCACGCCTTCTCTGACCCCTCTGCCAGGGCTTGGCTTCCAGGACCTTGACTCTGTTCTCCCTAGCACTCACATGGCATTTTGTCCTCCTGCTCTTTGCACAACTAGACAACTCCAGGACAGAGTCATGCTTCTGGCTCAAGGTGTGGACTGTGAACCCACAGTGCCTAGAGCTCTCCAGTGACTGGGTCAGACTAGAACTCCTCAGTTGGAGTATACCTTTGCAGTGAAGACTTCAGATTTGCCCATGCTCCCAATAGAGCTCTGTGGTCAGGGCCAAACCAGATGGCCTGACCACATCTGTCATCCCTCACCACATGGGCACATAACTGATCAGTAAATGTCAAGACCTGTTGTCTGTGGGAGATTCTCACCATCAGGGTCAGGACTCCACTGTGCTCAGGGGTCAGAAAGAAGTGTTTTTTTCTGGTCCAGTTGCATTCTTACCCCACTACAATGCAGACAAGGTAAGCTGGGAGGCAGCATGAACTAACTTCAAGGGAGGCTAGCCAAAGAGCTTTACTTAAGGCCTCCATGGCAAAGCTGGTCTGGCTCCTTTAAGAGCCACATGTTGGAAACTGAATTCCAGACTCTGGTCTGGCAAACTACAGGGCCTTGGATTTCATTAAGTGACCTTTCTGTTAAGGTTAATTGAGGACCTGTGGTGTTGCCAGACATGAGTCCCCAGCAGGGAGGCACCCGGGCCTGCTCCTTCCAGTAAAAGGCAGGCATTTGGCAGGGTGCTTTCAGAGCTTCTTCGCTAGTGTAAATCAGAATAGGGTTCACTGCAGCAGGCACTTGTTCCTAGTCTCCCCAGATCAGTAAGCAGAGCCTCCCACTCCTCCTACTGCAAATCCAGCTGAACCTCAGGCCAGCACAGGCTGAGCACGGCCATGCTGGTAGGCTGGGGTAGAGGCATGACCCTCCAGAGTAGACACATGGGCTTACCTGCTATCAAAAAATAAGAGAATCACAAAGATTTGAGTTTGGCTTCAAAGTCACTTAAGTATTTGTAAAACAAACAAACAAAAAACCCTTGGGGATGGGCAGATTTCTCCAGCTCCTCTTTCCAGGGGCATCTCCATCCACAAGCCAGGCCACCCTTCCTCTGTCTGGTCCTTCCTCTGTGCCAAACTGCTAGTGAACATTCGTGTCAGTGTTTCCATTATAAAATGCTTTTTCCCCCTTCAAGGATATATAACCAGACTGTTATACTCAAAGCTGAGCGCTGGCAGGCCTGAGGTTTTATTTCCTCCAGGACCCGGATCCTCCCCAGGCCTACTGGGAAAGTTCTGGGTAGTCCCACCCAATGACAATTTTCAAGAGCTCCAGGCCATCTCATGAGGTACAAGGCTATGCTACGGCTCCAACAAGGAAAAGGACATGAGGAGGTGTTTCCAGACACAGGGCTCATACCAGAATGTAATGTGACATGGTAGCCCAGTTCTAAAAATTCTTAGTAACACTTTTTAATGTACAAGAATCAAAAGTACAGCAGTTTACAATGTAGGAAAATTTAATACATACTATATAAACAACATTATTTACATCAGAAATCACCAGAACAGTGGCATTTTTCACAAATATAAATTAATAACTGTTTAGCCAACAGGTTTCAAAAGTCCACAATTATACAATAAAGAAAAACCACCTGTCCCCAAACGAGTGGGCACAAGTGGACTAAAGCAGCCTGGACCCTTGGCATGGATCTCCTTGCCCACCACACCCAGCCTCAGGCGAGCCAGGAGACCAAGGGTGCTGGGCCTGGACCACAGCTCCTGCTGAGAAGTGGGTTTTGGTCTGTAGGATTTCAGTGTCACTGTGTGTGAACTGTCACTGTGTGTGAACTCCTAAGTGAATCACCTTTACACTGTGAGGCCTGATGCAACTTCCAGACACATGAAGTCAGAATGCCAGCAGCGGTATGAGAAGTGTTTGGGTTCCCTTCGTAGGGCTGAAGGGCCTGGTGGACTATGAGACCACACTGATGTGCACCACTTCGATCCTTGCTTTCACATCAGATCTTGGTGATGCTAACTCCCTCCTTCCTCACCTGTGAAAACGTTCGAAGCCAGGCTCCATGGAATACCATCCACAAATTCTTGGGCAGCTTCTCCCAGTGAGAGAATTTCTACCTGTGCAAACTGTTTTGATTTAAACATATGCTACTCATACTGATTTGACAATGAGGAAATGCCTCCTTTCTTCCAATCCACTCTTCAAGCATCCTTCAACAGCTCAAACTGATGTTTAATGGGGGATACTGCAACCTTAGAATCAATGTAACACTGATCTGGCCAATGTTGCCTTTTGCTACATCTTATGGCACGAAAAGTCCTAAATGTAAACAAAAGGAAGTTCCTTTATCCTCATGATGAGACATCTTTGGGAATAACTCACAACTCCTACCAACAAATTGAGAGAAAAACTGAGGTGAGGACAGAAAGATGGGGCCTCTACCTTCCACAGGGGCTCATTTCCTGCCCACCTAGCCTCCCAGCACTTAAGGGCCCAGCAAGCCATGCACAGATTACTGGCAATGTTATCAGCAAGAAGCTCCATCTGTGTTTTCCTTTCCACTGTGTGGCCAAAGTGGACACCTGACTTCCTGCCCTCACTGAGCAGTCATGGCAGGTGGATGGAGGCAGGGGGCTCCCATGCAATCACTGCAGGCATGCATGTACATGATGAAAGTAAGTAACCCTAAGTGCCATGGAGAGTGAAGAAGGCCATGGTCCTGGGCTCCCAGCACAAGCTGCAGGGTTGACTCTCATCTAGGAACCTAGCACCAGCCAGCTCCTTGGTGCTCTGGGTAGCAGAAGCAGTGGCCCACCACAGCCATATCATAGCTAATGTTATCCACACTTTAAAGTTGAAACTTACAGTATAGCCACAAATGCCAAGGTTTGGCCACATGTTTCATTTGGGGATACAACTCAAGCATGTATGATAATGCTCCCTAGTGTGAGGTCCCCAAAGTTAGTCCAGGGAGTTGAGCCCTGCACATACCCCATGGAAGACTTTTTTCATCAACTCTGACTGAGACTGGACCTTGAGGCACCACACCATATGTTCAAGTCAGTCTTTCTGTCTCCATCTAGAATTGCTTTGGATACTCTAAACAATACTGGCAAGCTATACTGAAAAGGAATAAAACCAGAGGCTCCTACAGAAGTACGCTGAAAAGAGCCCGGTTCATGAAAGAACCAATCAGCAACCCAGGCCTGACTCAAGTTGACTTTAGCAGGATACGTAATAACATCCACAGCTCAGCCACCCTACCCTTTCAATGCTTATTACGAAAAATATAACTTAGGCCTATACTTTAGAGATCTTACTCCAAAAGAAAGATTTCAACTATAACCATCACCAACTAGCAGTGAAACGTGTCCACAGCAGGCAGCCAATTCCACCTACCACCCCATGCACCACATTAGGATTCCGTAGAACCTGCCTTTTCGAGATGATCAAAGGAACCAACCAGCAGCTGCAAATGCTGACTTACTCCAATACTGACCGCTCCCCTGCTTGCTGGTTCTATACCAAATCACACGTTAGGACACATCTGCCTGAGTGACCCTCCTCTGGGTTCACCAGCAGCTGGCTGGTCAGCAGGACACCTCCATTTCCTTGTCCAGGACCTGTGGCTTTCTTTATGACCACAGTAATCAGAAATCCACCAGGGATTTCGGTTTCCTGGTCACACTACTTCCCCAACCTCCCACCCCAAACCCACTCAGGCTACTCCCCAATCAAGTAAGACCCATCACTGTTGCCCAAGTTATAGTACTCAAAAAGTCAGCCAGAGGGGCCTGGCTTTTCCTGGCACAAAAGGAAGAGACCTTGCCCAGGAGAAAAAAACTTCTGAAATGTAAAAGACAGTGTGGGGAAAATTAGTGTTGGTAGGGAAGAGACTATGGTGGAAACTGTCCCCCCCCCCTTTACATCCACCCCACTCCCACCTTGTAGGTTTCACATAAGAAGACCAAGTCTATTTTTTCTCCCAAGTGTTTGAGGCATGTATCTGCTCCCTTTTAATTCCTGCAGTGCGAGCCCACCCTCTCAACCCCATTTCCTCAGCAGCATCCATCGTGTCATAGAGAACCACAACACACTGTCCAGCAGGTCACAGCAGTCTTCAGAACACCAGTTTCTTGCCCTGACCACACACTGAATGAAACATTCGTGACTGGATCCCCAATTTCTTCACAGGAAGCAGCCCATGAAGCCAGCACACTACACCCAAGTCACTTCTCTCTCATACCCATAGAGGTGGGAGCCAGAGCAGGCTTAGCTGGGCTGGGTGCCAAAGTGCAGAAGTGAAGAGCAAACCAATGTGGCAGGCGAAGGCCTTCCACTCCTTGAAGTGAAGACCAAACCAATGTGGCAGGCGAAGGCCTTCCCTCCTTGAAGTGCTCCTTCAGCTGCAGAGTAGACAGCGTCTCATGTGCACAAACCACTAGCTGGCTTCGAGACTACAAATGTCCAAGTGCTTGATGGCGCCTGCTCTTGTCCCCTTTAAAGCTGCCCTTTAGGTTTTCCGAACATTCCAGTTATAATCTGGGTTGTTTTTCTGTTCTAGTGATCTCTCCAATGGAGACCTGTGATCCAAGGGTGACTTAGAATCGTGAGGAGACTTCTGGGCAGGTGGTGAACGAGGATCTGAGACTGCAGTGTGCAATGAGGGCAGGGGCTGTTTATATTCCCCCAATTTGTCTGTGTGGAAAGATCGGTAATGGTCTGAGGGTCCCTGGCCATGGTATCCCATAGGAGGTCGATGATCTGACATTCGTCGGAAATCCTGCTGGTGGTAATTTTGAGGCCTGAAGTCATCTGATCTCCTCCGCTTGGACTCATGATGGTGCCTGGAAGAAAGGTGTAAGGGTTAGCTGACAGACCAGAACCAGATTACTACCACTTCATTCCTCCAGACTCCCTCATCCATGTACACAGACATGGACTCAGGAACCAATGTTTACATTACCAGGAAGCCAAAACAAGTAGTAACCATGATTTCATGCTTTTATATATTGGTTTTCATATATGTTTTGTTTTGTTTTTGTTCTGAGGCAGGCCTAGGCTGGCCTGGAACTTACTATGATCCTCCCACCTCAGCCTCATCAGAGGTGGAATTAAAGGTGAGCCCCACTATGCCAGACTTAGCAATTTCACACTTACTGGTTAAAGACATCCTATGAAATCTGCAGTGGCATTGGCACATACTTGAACAATCACTGATGGATGTAAGTCATTCGCTAAGTAATAAAACACAAAAACTATATACATTTCCATATTCCTTCACCAAACTCAGGAGAAAACAACATGCAGAAATTTTGTGAGCATGAAAGATAGCTCAGTGTATAAAGTGGTGGCTATACAGCATGAGGACCAGAGTTAGGGTCGCCAGAACCCAAACTCCTACAACACCAGTGCTTGGGGGGCAGAGACAAGGCTTCCCTGAAGCAAGCTGGCTAGCAAGTCTAAGCAAATCAGCAAGCTCTGAGCTCAAGGAAAAGACCCTACCTCATTAAATACGATGGAGAGTGATAGAGGAAGACACCAGAAGGCCAACTTCTGGCCTACACACACACACACACACACACACACACACACACACACACACACACACGTACGTGCACGGACACTAACAAGCACAAATACATACATACATACAAACATACATACATACACACATAAATACATACATGCCCAGCACACACATATAAGCAATTATTTTATAAATATTAATAGGACTAAAATCCAGAACCAGTCTACATATCAACAGTAAGAATTAGTAAAAAGAATCTACATATTAACAGCAAAATTAGTAAGAATTATTTTTAAACTGACTCAATGTGAAGAGAATACTGAAATTTTTATCTTGGGCCCTGATGAGTTGCTTGTTGTAATTAAGGAGAATCTGTACAACTCAACAACAAGAAGGCAACTCCATTCAAAAACAGGCAAAGAACTTGAATAAACATTTCTCTAACACAAATAGTCAATAGGCACACAAAATGTGGCTGGGCAGATGGCTGAACAGCTAAAGGTGTTTGCTTACAAAGCCTACTGGCCCAGGTTCAATTCCCCAGTACCCACATAAAGCCAGACACACAAAGTGGCACATGTGTCTGGAGTGTTTAGTTACATCAAAGGGCCCAGATGCACCCATATACACATACTTTTTCTCTCCCAGATAAATAAAAATATTTAGTAATAATAAATAAAAACCCTACCATGAAGGCCAGGGAGATGGCCTAACAGTTAAGAATGCTTGCAAAGCCTACTGGCTCAGATTCATTTCCCCAGTACCCATGTAAAGCTAAATGCAAAAAGTGGCACATGCAGCCGGGCGTGGTGGCACATGCCTTTAATCCCAGCACTCGGGAGGCAGAGGTAGGAGGACTGCCATGAGTTCAAGGTCACCCTGAGACTACACAGTGAATTCCAGGTCAGCCTGGACTAGAGTGAGACCCTACCTCAAAAAACCAAAAAAAAAAAAAAAAAAAAAGTGGCACATGCATCTGGAGATCATTTGCAGTGGCAAGAGGTCCTGGCACATCCATACTCTCTCTTTCACAAATAAGCAAAACATATTAAAAATAAATAAATATATATAAATATATAAAATGTAAAAATAAAAATAGTACAAATAAGTGAAAAAAAATTTAAAAACCTACTATTACACAGTCCCCATCCCCTCTGCCCCACTGGGACTGAGACCTTCATGACCTCACAGTGAATGCCATAACCCCACCGAAGAGGGCCTCCAGAGTAATGGGAGCCGGGTGAGGGGAGAAAAAGAGTAGACCATGTTATATATACAATATTAAATTATTAAAAATTACCAGACTGTACACTACAATGACTACACTAAATAAGAATACTAATAGGGCCTGGGGGTATAGCTCAGTTGGTAGAGTGCTTACCTAGTATGCATGAAGCCCTGGAGTTCAATTCCCAACACTATGGGATTGGGGTGTGGTGGTGCATGCCTATAATCCCAGCACTTGGGAGGTAGACGAAAGAGGATCAGAACTTCAAGTCATGCTCCCTACATACTGAGTGTAAGGACAGCCTGGGCTACTTGATATCTCAAAAAACAAACAAGCAAATAATAAGTGTTAAACAAGATGTATAAAACTTATATTCCCTATACATTGCTGGAGGTATGTAAAATGGTGCAGACACTGTGGAAACAATTTAGTAGTTCCTACAATGTTAAAGAATCACAGTATCACTTAATAATTCCACTATTAGGTATATACCTCAAATTACTAAAAAACATATTTAAAAAAATATGTACACCAATATTTATTGCAATACTATTCATTGCAGCTAGGATGTAAACAACCCTAATGTGGATAAACAAATAGTGCATTAATCTATACAAGGAGTATTAGTCATAACCTGGAATGAAGTAATAAACATGCTACAATGTACATAAACCCTGAGAACAAAGAAGCCAGACACAGAAGGTTGTACAGTAACTTCTGTAAGACAGGTAAATCCAGACAGAATGCAGATTGATGGTTGCCACAAAATGACTGAGAAAAGAAAATGGGGGTCTGGGGATTAGTTAATGGTGATGAGGTTTGCTTTGGTGGGATTGAAAATGTTTTGAAACTAATCCAAGAAGGTGAATGAAGTAACTACAAAATGGTTCTATTATATAATGGGAATTATATAATGGGAATTTTATATTTTATATAACAGGGGCCAGATTTACTCTCATACCTAAATTCAGAAGGGGGGGGATCTCTCTCTCTCTCTCTCTCTCTCTCTCTCTCTCTCTCTCTCTCTCTCTCTCTCTCTCTCTCTCTCTCTGTGTGTGTGTGTGTGTGTGTGTGTGTGTGTGTGTGTGTGTGGTTTGTGAGAGACCAGATAAAGAACAGTGCTCCTCGTGGTGGGGGAGACTATCCA
>PVHP010002699.1:45835-86328 GCA_004024765.1 Zapus hudsonius
CTGTCACAAGGACTGATCCAGACGACCCATGGAGGAGGTTATCCAGTGGAGTGAGGAGGGGAATTGGGGATAACAACTCATTGTTTGCCCACTAAATGTTGTAACTCATTATGGACAATAAAAAAATTTATTTAAAAAAAAAAAAAAGAACAGTGCTCCTGAGGAAAGGAACCTAAAGATCAGCCTTCTAAGGCCCTTGGTGCTATGGAGGAGAAACCCCAGGAGGTGTTACAACAGAACAAGGTTCTGCACACATAGCTCAGGCTATGCATGTGAGGGAAAGAACCACCAAAAAGATGAGAGGTAACACTGCCCTATGCTCCTCAGAGCCAGAACAGTGTCTTCCCTCACCAGCCATAACACCTCCCCTATCCAAGGGGCACAATGAGGATGCAATGAGGGGCCTTGCCCTGAGGGTGAGCAATAATTACACCATGACTGGGCACTAATCCAGTTCTGCCTGAACTCTCACCAGCAAGACCAGAATCAAACTGCTTCTAAGAAACTATGTCTCTTAGAAGAAAGCTTCAGGATAGCTGTAAGAACACACATGTTGAATACATGTAGGAGGTAAATTATAGTTGGCATCTAATAAAAAGCACAAGGCCTAGAAAGTAACAATGCAGTAAGATCCATGATGAGGATACTGATCCAAATGATATAATTAGCAGATGACAAACACTTCTAACAAGTATAGTCTACATTTTGGAAGGTGAAATATGAACATAAAAAAAGAAAGAGACACAAGTGAAGCATTTATAATCTTTGGAGCCATAGCTACAATGTGTGAAATGTAAAATACATGCAATGGGACTCAGTTAGATTGCACAATGAAAAAAGATAATAGTAATGAACTTGTATTCAACATGAAACAGAGAAACCAGTTTTTAGAAGTAAACATCAGTGAGTTCCTGTACCACAACTTCAAGCAGGATAATGTACTTGGAATTTCTTTTCAATGAAAGAAAAGTATTTGAGGAATACTAAAAAAGAAATTCCAAATTTTGTGGGTATAATAAACCCACACATCAGAGAAGCTAAACAACTGCCAAGCAGAAGAAACAAAAACACCATAGCTGAGGATATAGCTCACTAGCAAAATGCCTGACTAGCATACCCAGAGCAAAATAAAAGTCCTTTGGACAGAAAGAAAAGGATGTACCAGATACAATGCAGATGTATACAAAAGAATGCAGAGCTAGATCAGACAAGGTCAAGCCCAGTGGCAGGAAGGGACAAAGGCTTATTCTAAGGAACTGGCTGATTCTTGACTACTGCTTCTATACTAGCACAGCCTGTATTTCCAGATCTTCCCAAACCAAAGCAAGACATTGAGACGATACATGAAATCTTTCCACTATAAATTCAAGGTTCAGTCTAAACAAAGTGTGTCAGACAAAACTACTGATGCCATGAAATTTTTTTAGTATGTAGCTAAATCCTGAATGTAAGAAGTCTTGTAAACCCAAGTAACCTTTCCATACTTGCTAACTCTTAACTCTGATGGTTTGATCTAGGTGTCCCCACAAATGTATGTGTATACTTGATCCCCAGCTGATGGCAGTTTTGGAACCTTGTTGGAGGAGTGCTGTTGGGGGTGGGTTTATAGGTGTCATGGCCATCTTCCCCTTGCCAGTGTTTGGCAAACTTTCCTGCCGCTGTTTGCCACCTGCTGTGGTGGAGGTGATGCCCACCCTCTACATGCCATTGTTTTCTCTACCATCATGGAGCTTCCCCTCGAGTCTGTAAACCAAAATAATCCCATTCCCCCATAAGCTGCTTTTGGTTGGGTTCTTTGTCGCAGCAATGAGAGAAGTCAACTACAACACCTGGCTTGTCAACTCACAGGTTTTAGAAAGGGTATAACTTCAAAAGGCTCTGACTCTATTTGATCCTGGTAGGCAAGATGCACAGGCTGGAATCCATCTCGGAATTCTTGCTACTTAATGTTGCTGAGGGCTACAGTAAGAATTGCTGCCAAATACCTATTTTATGGCTACTTCTTTGCTAAATTTCCTTAAAGGGATGCAACAAATGTTTCTTGCACAGAGGAAAACAAAGTAACAAAATGACTCTCAAGCTGGGAACATAGATAGCATCTAAGGCTCTGTGTCATACCCACTATGCAGGCTGCCCTTCTACTTCTGGCCTGGGCCTCAACCACAGTGCATTTTCTTTCTGCCTAGCCAACTTTTCAAGGCCTGAAATCAATAATCACCAGCCTTCCTTTTACCTCACCCCTCAGGAAAACTTCAAATTCCAGGAGAAACTCAAAAAATCCCTCCTCTTAATTAGATGTTAAGACTCTATTGCTAAAGACTCTACACGCTTGGGCTGCAGGACATTGAGAAATCAAGCTGGAGCTGAGCTTCTGACTAGCTGTCAGAATGTCTTGTGACATAGATGGAAAACCTATGCAGCCTTTTGGGGTAGAAAAGTTATCAACAGTGGTAACCAGCAATGGACTCTGCAAGCCTTACAGCTGGTCAGCCAGGCCAAATGTGCCAACTGTTGCAATGGTGGCATGTCTGTTGGGGTGAAAAGTAGCTGCTTTCTGATTGGACTTGAGGCACATTCCACAAGAAAGAATTCCTGCCTGAGACTGAAAATACAATGAAAAGCCTATGGCCTGGAAGGTCATAAACCGTAGGGGGGAACCACTAATGTTGTCTGGATAAATAAATGAATATGGTATGCCTATCAAACTGCCCTCTAAATACTATGTTTATGCCCATATATTAATGCTACTCTCACTTTTGGCTAGAGAAGCTTTTCTTTTCAGATGGTGGTGATACTGGGAGACTCAAAATGCACCAAAGTGCTGAGAAGTGACAGTGGAGTGCTCAGCACCAAGTGAGACATCTCTATCAAGGTTCAGGGACCATTGCAGAAGAGGTGGAAGAACAAACATAAAAGCCAAGGAAGGGGAGGAGTGCCTACAAGACTGTCTTCCAGACACAATGTGACCAAACTATTTGTGACCTCACAGTGGATGACACTACCTACACAAGACCTGCATAATAGGAGGGAAAAATGGTATCAAAATAGAAGCAGGACTAATTGGAAAGAAGGGATTCAGTGGAGGTAGAATAGAGGAGGAGATTATAAGCATGGTATATTGTCCATTAATAACAATTTTTAAAAATTCCCTCCTCTTAACCATCACCCAGCCAGCACACAGCACTGGGCGCCTCAAATCTATTCCCAAATCCTGACAAAGGGGGACATCTGAAAGAACTAGGGTCATGGCTGACAACACATGCATCTCTGTAAATGTCACCATCTCTCCTCCCACGTGCAGCTCCTTGCCAGGTCTGCACCTGCTGTCTCAAACTTTTGGCATACCTGTCATAGTAATCTCTGTGTCCTCGGTGGTCTCGGTCACTGCTGTACTGATCATAAGGTCTCTTCCGGGACAGGTTATTGGGTCGGTAGCTTCCAGAACGGTGGGCGTCCATGTGTCGCCGGTCCCCATAATGGTGGTCCTTGTACCAATGCTGCTCATACTGATGGTGCCTGTCACTGCCCCATGGTGGATTGCTGCCACTGCCATAGTTGAACTTTCTTTCTCTCTGCCAGTCTCCTCGATCTACAGGAAAAACAATAATTTCATGACTTTCATAAATGGTTAAATTTCACCTGTGCTACAGTTTAAACTGAGAAGAGACACTCCATTTCCTCCTCCGCTTTGTTGCTCCTGGCTGACTCGCCAGTCAGCAGTGCTGGCATTTTCTCCCCTGTTGCCAACTTTTTAGGCAAAAGAAAATCTATCATCTCTTTCCTTCTAAATCTTAGTAACTACTGCTTTACATTTTTCATCCTTGTTTGCCTTCTGATCTGTAGCAGATCCCTGAAATGAGAAGTTCACTAAAAACCCCAAAACAGCCGGGTGTGATGACACATGCCTTTAATCCCAGCACTCAGGAGGCAGAGGTAGGATGACTGCTGTGAGTTCGAGGCCAGCCTGGGACTACAGAATGAGTTGCAGGTCAGCCTAGGCTAGAGTGAGGAAATGAAATGAAACAAAACACACCTAAAACCAAACAGTCATTTGGAAAGCTAAACTACTGAGTCTCACAGGTACAATGTAATACCCTCATTTACACACCTAAAGTATATTCAAGTTGTTGCTGAGTTGTGCCTAGTTTCTGAAAATTTCTCTAGACTCCAAAACTATTTTTCTTTAGCCCACAAAGAATACTGGAGGGCTGAGCCCAGGACAGGGGTGAAGCAGTATGTGGGCCAGAATAAGACAGGTACCTCCCAGTCTGGGAGCCCAGGGTAAGAGAAGCCAAATCCTCTTTGGGGGAAGGTAACACCAGCTAAAGTTCTACAAATCTTAAAATACTGTGTTGTCCTTTCAGGAAAAAAAAGCATATACTAGAGAATAATTCAAAATGGCAATATAGATACTGCAGTTAGGGAGCCAAGATTTTTAAATACTTTGCTTTTTAATTTTTAATTTATTGGAGGGAGGGAGGGAGGGAGGGAGGGAGGGAGGGAGAGAGAGAGAGAGAGAGAGAGAGAGAGAGAGAGAGAGAGAGAGAGAGAGAGAGAGAGAGAATATGAATGGACATGCCAGGGCCCCAGCCACTGCAAACAAACTCCAGACACATGAGCTACCCTGTGCACCTGGCTTTACATGGGTACTAGGGAATCAAACTAGGGTCCTTCTGTTTAACGGGCAAGCACTTCAACCACTGAGCCATCTCTTCAGCCCATAGTATTTTTTATAAGAAGTAAAAATATTTTCTTGTGTCAATTCTGAGTGCCTGAGACTAGGGGCTGGGGAGATATCTCAGTGGACAAAGCACCATGCTATGCAAGCATGAGGATCCCCATAACCCATGAAAAGCCAGATGTGTTAGCATGCATCTATGATTCTAATATTCCCATGACAACATGCGAGGCAGAGACAGTAGATTCCCTGGAAGCTCACAGGCCTGTTAGCCTGGCCTATGCAGCTGCAAACAGAAAGGATACTGTACCATCTTAAACAAGGTGGCAGGCAAGGACCAACACTCAAGGTTGTCCTGACTTCCACAACTCACTGTGGCATATATATGCCCCTCCAGCCCCCCATACACACACACACACCATTACACACTGAGTTTAAAAAAAAAAAATCTTGAGAATTTTACCAATCTAGAATGTGGCTTGTTGGGTTTTCTTTAGATTTCTGGTTTGGGATTCTTTGACACAGAGACCCCCAATGCTGGCCTCAAACTTGTGATCTTTTAGTTTTAACCTGAGTGCTAGGATGACAGGAGTGTGTCACCACACCCAGCGCTGTGTGCACTCATGCCTTAACAAATAATCCTGAAAATAAAGTTTAGAAAGAAATGTACCTCATCCTGATTTTTATTGAAAATTCAAATCTTTATAAAATAAATCTTGTATTATGCTTCTATACTTCTATATTCATCCTAGTCTTGTTCTATATCACTTTATTCTTACTTTAAAAGTAATCCCTGCTCACTGTAACCAGTGAAGAAGTACACAATGGATACATTACTAACTTCCTCTTACCTGCCCCCATCCCTACCATTCCAAGGTAGGAGCAGACTTAGGTATTTTCACATCTTTTTCTATGTGTATGCAAATTATTTGAATACACACATGGCAAATATTTCAATGATTCCTCAGACAGTTAAACATACATTTATTATGTAATTTAGCAAACCCACTGTTAGGTATATCACTACCTAGGAGTACTTTTATATAGCTTTCAAAAAGACAAATATTTGGACATGAATGTATATATTAGTACTAACCTCAACAGTCAAAAAAGTAAATACATGTATATCCAAGAGTGAATGAATGAACATAACATGGATCTGTATATATCTATTCAACAGAGGATCATCTTGCCATCAAAAGGATGAACCTTGAAAACATTTTTGCTACAAGAAGTAACATATTGTGGGCTGGAGAGATGGCCCAAATGTTAAAGGCTCTTTCTTGCAGTCTGCTCGCCTGGGTTCAATTCCCTGGTACCCACATAAAGCAAGATGCACAAAGTGGCCCATGTATCTGGAGATCACTTGCAGTGGCAAGAGGCCCTGGCACGCCCATACTCTCCCTCCCTCTCCCTCTCTCTCTCCTTCTGTTCACAAATTTTTAAAGGCATATACTCAATTTATATGAAACATTCAGAATATATTAATTCAAAGAAATAAAATATGGATGGTTGTGAAGATTAAAGGGGATAGGGAAATGGGGAGAAACTGTTACACAGTTGTGAGATTTCCATTTGGGGTGTGTGACATTTTGAATAGATGTCCTCAGTAGACTCAGTTTTATTAAAGCTTGTAACTTGGATTTCCAGCCACCTGACTAGAAGAGGTGTCACTGGGGACAGAGCAGATCCCCGGGTCCAGCCCAAAGGTGTTACTAGAGGCATATCTGTTTCCAGCCTAAAGGTATGCAGAGCACTTGAGTTCTTCCTGGAATTTGTTGCTTGTTAGTGGTTCTGGTGGTGGTTTTCCGCTCTCTGCTTGGATCTATGAAAGGGAGCCAGCTTTTACGGCCATTATGGAACTTCCCCTGGATCTGCAAGCTTCAAATAAATCCCTTCCTTCTCTAAATTGTGCCTGGTTTGGAAGTTTACCCCAGCAGTATGGAGCTGACTACAACAGGGTACTAGAGAAATTTAGGAATTAGAAGTAGTTGTGCAGCATGATTCATGTATTAAATATCACTGATTTTTTTTTACTTTTATAAGCTAAAGTTTATGACTATGAATTTTACCCTCAGAGTAAATTTATACTGTACACACATGGATTTTGATTATTGCTTACCACTTATTATCATGCCCCCCCAAGCATTTTTTTGTTTTTATGTTGGTGATAGGGGTTTGTTTTTTTTTTTTTTGAGGAGGGGTCTTGCTCTAGCCCAGGCTGGCCTTTAATTCACTATGTAGTCTTAGGATGGCCTCAAACTCACAGCTATCCTCCTACCTCTGCCTCCTAAGCACTGAGACTAAAGGCGTACACCACCACATCTGGCAACCCTCCACTCCCCGCAATTTATAAAATGTTTTTAATGTAAAATAAAATTTGGATTTGGAGAGATGGCTCAGTGGTTAAAACACTGGCCTTTAAAGCTGAAGGATCTGGGTTGGATTCCCCAGTTCCCACATAAAGCCAGATGTACTAGGTGGCATATAGGTCTGGAGTTCATTTGCAATGGCTAGAGGCCCTGGTGCACCTATGCTCTATCTTCTTCTTTTTCTCCCTTTCTCATTCTCAAATAAATTAAAAAACATTTTTTTTTAAATTTGGATTTTCTTTGAGGGAGGGGTCATTTTGAGATACTATATTACTACTGCTATGTACCCCAGAGGCTGGCTTCAAATTCTCAATTCTCTTGCCTCAGCTTGCCAAGTGCTGGTAATATAGGCGTATGCCATGGTGCCTGAGCTATCTAGCTCATTTTTAAATTTGCAAGAGGATGGGAAAGAGGGGAGAAGGGATGAACCAGGGTCTCTTGCCACTGCCAATGAACTCCAGACACATGTGCCATTCTGTGCATCTGGCTTTACATAGGCACTGGGGAATCGAACCTGGGTCATCAGGCTTTACAAGCAAGCACTTTTTTTTTTTTTTTTTTTTTTTTGGTTTTTTGAGGTAGGGTCTCGAGCTAGTCCAGGCTGACCTGGAATTCACTATGTAGTCTCAGGGTGGCCTTGAACTCAAGGCAATCCTCCTACCTCTGCCTCCCAGTGAGTGCTGGGATTAAAGGTGTGTGCCACCACGCCCGGCACAAGCAAGCACTTTTAACTACTCAGCCACCTCTCTACTCCAAAGCTCATTCTTTTCAATAGCTGATAAAACCAAGAACAAATGAATATCTTACTATTCATCTAGCCCTTCCCCTAATCAATAGACATTCCTGTTATCTCCAGTTTTTTTGTAAGTATAAGACTGAAAGAGCTCCTCACACAGCTGTTATCACTACAGATAGATGCCCCACACGGATCACTGTTGTAAAGGTCTATGCATTTGGGTATTTCAATTATTTCCTAGAAAAAACAAAAGTAAAAACAGAAAAACCTGGCAATTCCCATTGCTGATCTGAATGTGTTTTTTAAAAAAAGATTAATTTATTATTTCTTTATACTTCCTTAGTGTAAGATTGGTTATTGTCATAATGACAGTTTGAATATTCTCTTCTGTATGAAGTCCCGATCCCTAATCTCACACACAACACACACACACACACACAGATGATATATAAACAATATTTTTATTTTTTAGACAGGGTTGTGCTATGCAACCCAAACAGGCCTTGAACGCATTATACTTTTCCCTCGGGCTCTCTAGTACTGGGATTGTTAGTATGTACCACCACATCTATCTTGAGTTTTACAGTTTTTCTGATATAGCCTCTAAAACTTAATTCAATCTTCATTTTTGGACTTGTAATTTAAAGTTAACAAAAGATTACATATATTTATCATGTATATGTTTTAAAATGTATTTAACCATAGAATGGCTAGACTGAGCTGATTAACATATGAATTACCTATTTATTTTTTGGTGGCAAGAACACTTGAATTTTTCAGTGGCTTGAATATGAATGTATTCCCCCATAGCCTCAGGTATTTTTAATTAACGTTAAGCTTCCTGCCTAAGTCTCTAGCAGGCTGTTGGAGGAGATGTCACTGGAGGTGAACACTGGAGTCCAGCTTTAGATGTGTTTGGTGATCTTGATTGTAGTCCAAAAGTGTGGAGAGAGCACATACCTGCTCTGGCTGTTCGAGTTTGTTGTGCTGGCTGTTAGTGGTTTCTTTCATTGATAAACTTCCCCTGGATCTATAATCTTAAATAAATCCCTCCCTACCAAAACCTGTGTCTGGTTGGCTATTTGTCCCAGCAATGTGGAACTGGCTATGACAAATGTATCACTATTAACTCTAATGGCTATGTTGTACAACTTATCTCTTGAATGTATTCCTCCTATCTAAATGATATTTGATATCTGTTGACCAGCATTTCCTACAACTCTACTCCTAGCTCCCCAGTCCCTGGTTAACATCTGCTCTCCTCTCTGATTTATAAACAGATAAGTTAGGCAGTATAGGTCTTTCTGTACAATGGCTTATGTCTCGTAACATAATACTCTCTGGGTTCATTCACGTTGTCACAAATGGCAGGAGTTCTTTTTTTCTTTCTTTCTAATAGCTGAAAAGTATTTCTTTGTGTCTATGTACCACATTTTCTTTTTCCACTCACTGTTATTGGACACATAGGTTGATTCTGTTAGTTCTTGTGCAATAAACATCTGAGTACAAATATTGCTTCCACATATGGATTTCATTGCTTTGGATATATACTCAGCATTGGGTTTATTGGGTCATATGAGAGTTCTACTTTTTCTGTTTTTAAGAACCTCCACTCTTTTACTATACTAGTTATGCTTTTTTTTTTTTTGGGGGGGGGGGACAGTGTTACAGGTTTTTTTCTCCACATTCTAACCAACATTTGTTATCTTCTGTTGTTTTGATTACAGCCATTCCAACAGGTGTAATGTGTATCTCATTGTGCATTTTCATACTAACGATGTTGAATGTTATCCTATATCCTTGTTGGCCTTTAATAAATCAAACTTCTAAGACAAAGAGGTCTCTGAAATAAATGGTTTATTGAGTTGTACAGATGCTAGCAAAAAAGGTAAAAAGACAGCACCTGGAACAAATGCTGAACTATGAAACTAACAGCATGACCAGGTGGCAGCTGGGGAAATAAATGTCCACTAGACCAAAGGAGCTTGAAGGTTTGATAATGAAATGTTGGGAGAACACAAACTGTGAATACGGAACCTATACTTGTTATAGGTTAAGAGGGTGAACAACACAGAGGGCATGGCCCTGGGTAAAGATTCGTCCCTAAAGAAAGATTCTGCAGCTGGGTGTGGTGGCACACTTAGTCCCAGGCAGAGGTAGGAGGACAGTCGTGAGTTCGAGGCCAGTCTGAGACTATATAGTGAATTCCAGGTCAGCCTGGGCTAGAGCAAGACCTTTCCTCGAAAATCAAACAAACAGAAAAGATTCTGCAGCTTGCAGGCTGCCTGGTTCTAAAATGCAGTATGGAACATGGAAAATTCTTTGTTGACTGAGCTTGAAGCTGAGAGCTAAACTCATCTTCCTTTACCTCTCCTCCTTCTATTCTCTGGCATGTTACTTAAATTAGGACAGCTCAAAATTCTTCTCTGATCATCTTCTACTTTTGAATGTCTATTTATATCCTGCATGCATTGCTTAATCGGGCTATTTTCTTGCTACCAAGTTGAATTCCTTACATATTTTAGAAGCTCATTCTTATCAGATGTATGGTTTCTGAACACCCTCTCACTACAAAGGTTGTCTTTTTTCTGTTGCCTGTCCATTATTCATTTTCCTATTTAGTTATCTTTTTGTTATCCACTCCCAAGGCTCCTTTCCAGAGAAGCAGTTTTAACATTCACCTGTCACACAGACTGTCAAGGTTTTCATAAAACTTTTTGTCTTTTGTTGAGGGTCTTCTTAATTTAAAGCTAATATAACAGTCTTTTGGATCTTTATTTCAGGCTTTATTGCGCCAAGAAAAGAGAAGGCAGATCTTGGAGAATAAAGCACAAAGGTCATGCTTCAGTCTTTGGAAAATAGAATAACTAGTGGTTTTTGGTACCTTTTTAAGATCCCACATAATGGCCTACCTGCATTACTAAAATGTCTCTTGTTGGGGTGGCTGTAGTTATCTCTTGGGTGTCCATGCATCTGTGGGCCATGGGAGGCAGGCAAATGAGGCTTCTGAGGATGAAGGTTGTGTGAGGTATGGGACTGCGATGTCAGAGAATCCCGGCTTGAGCCTGAGGCCTCTGGTCGAAATGGTTTCTTACCACCAATCATATCGTCTTTCTTTTTTTGTTCCTGTAGAGTAAAAGAAAACCACCCTCCACTGAATAGTGCCTGTGAGAACACAGTAAGAACCAACAGATGGCCCTATACACAAATGGCCAGCAGTATGCCCTTGCAGAGGACTATCTTGGACCATGAAAAACCAGAATATTGACTTTCCAAGGCTTACTGGAATAGATAACTGTCAGCTGTCCAGTGGGAACAGTTTTACACTGAAGTTATCAAGCTAGACATCTAAATTTTAGAGAAATATCTCTCTTTTACCACACAAGTGAAATGTTCAAAATAAAAATACCAAAAGAGAAAAGACAAAAATGTTAATTGGCCTAATATCTAACCATGAAGGGAATATTAATATATAGAAAGCTTTTTGTGACTAGAGTATAAAACAAGTATCATTTGGTACTGTCTTCTTTCATTTCATGTTATGAAAATCTTCCCCTGTAAATACTTATTTCTGCCACAATAAGGAAATAAAGATCCACTTAGTTTATCTCTTACTGTCGGACTGCCAAGTCATTCCCATTAAAAGCAAGTGTAAATCTTTAGTTAGTCCCTTCGAGTCTTTAGAAAAACTGTATGTTCTAGAATCTTTTGGCATTTTTGTTTCAGAAAGGTTGTGACAGTGTAGATACCTCCACTCATAGGATATCTTTACTACTCAATTTTTACTAACTTCCAATGAAGCCCGTTACTATTAGTGCCCAACTTCAGACCCTTGTGAGAACATTCACTCCTACATAAGGGCCTTTCCCAACTATTTCTTTTGTGGGACCTTTTATATTGCTTAGTTATTAGCGTAGTATTCCTATATCACCACTTCAACATATTCTTCGGTATAAAACTTACTTGTAAACTACCTGAGGTATTCGCAGAACAACAACACACTAACCATAGCATAAGCAAACATGACAAACACTCCTAAGTACCAATCTTGGTCCTCCTGGCACTGAGGACATAGAAGTAGATGGGAGACAAAGTCTCTGTCTTCATGGAGCTGACGTTCCAGTGGAGGTGGTAGAAGATGTTCACAGACTATTCCAAAGTGGCTCATTTGGGTAGGCCCCATGTAGCAGGGCAGAAGGTCCATAAGAGAACTTGACTCCACAAAGAACCCCAAAGGCAGCAGGAGCCAAGTCATTTTTGTGCCATCCCCCTAGTCCTAAGAAGGGGCAGCAACTGTAGGGCACCACTCATTTACACCTTTCAGTAAGAGAAGGACACCAAGAATATGGCTCACAAAAAACAGGAAACGTATTTTCCACCCACAATCCCAGAACCTATGAGAAACCACATTTACAAGCTATTATAAGACTCATCAAGCATAGGAAAGAAAAAAAAAACTAGGCAATAAATGATCCAGGACATAAGAACATAGGGCAACAGACCCTTGTCAGAGTGATGAACCATTATTTGGCTCTAATACAATACACTGACCACTTTACCCAGAAAATAAATCAGGTTGTCTGGCTACTGGTGGAGAGAAATTGGGCAGCTAATACAATGAAAAGACGCACTGTAACAGTGGGCTCGTGGTGACACTCTTTGTGACTGTTGGCGGCCTTGGTCATCTTGCTTGGACTGTGACTCAGCTAACATCAATATTCCCATGAGTTTATGTCTACCTTCCCATGGGGGGGAAAAACAATAATTAAGGATTTTTTCAGTGAAACACATTTTTAAATATCTGTTATAAATTAGGATTAAATTTGTATTTTTACCTCTTCTTCTTGAGATCTTTTCTTATGAGCCATCTTGTATAACTTGTGTAGTTTTCGAGCATCAAATTCTGTAAATTTGGAAACAAAAATCCACAGATTCCTACAAAAGAAATAATACTAACTAAGTTACACAATTAAAGTCTTTCAAGTATCTGTATCAAGCCAGTCATGGTAATGTATGCCTATAATTTCAGCACTTTGGAGATGGAGGTGGAAGAGTCAGGAATTGAAGGTCATCCTCAGCTACACTACCATTCACCATGTTTACTTACAGCTCAAGGCCGCCAGCCTCTCACAAAACCTCTCTCCCTAACACCCCTTCTGTAGGTACTTCCTGCATTCAACTTTTACACTTGCTTTTGCATTATCACTTTTTTTTTTTTTTTTTGGTTTTTCGAGCTAGGATCTTGCTCTAGCCCAGGCTGACCTGGAATTCACTATGTAGTCTCAGGCTGGCCTCGAACTCACGGCGATCCTCCTATCTCTGCCTCCCCGAGTGCTGGGATTAAAGGCGTGCACCACCATGCCCAGTTTTGTATTTATCACTTTCTGATGTACAGAGAAACCTGGCTTCATGGATATGTGCCTTAGGATAACCTTATGCTATCTTTTGATTGAATTAATAAGAAAGAAGTGCTAGGTACAGGAAGAAGATGTAGTGTTAAGGGGAGGAAAGAAATGGCATTTCAAAAACTTTTGTTTGTTTGATTAGTTTTTTTCTGACCCAGGGTGACCTAGAACTCATTCCAACTCCGGCTGGCCTCTGTCTCATGGTGATCCACCTATCTTAGCCTCTTGAATGTCAGAGGACTAAAGGTGTGAGCCACCACAGCTAGTTCAGAAGTGAAGTCTTCCCCCTCACAATGACTGACTGCTGCCCACACAACTAGTAGCCCAAAACCCCATGGTGCATACCAGCAATCCCACTGAGGAGGGGCCTCAGTGGAATGGGGGCAGGGAGAAAGGAATCGGTGGTACCAACACATGATTTGTTCATACAAAGTTTGTACTTAATAATTTTTTAAAGTTAAATCTCTTTTGTTTCCCAAATCTTTTTTTATGGATACAAAGCCTGCTAAAGGTTAATGTCATGGCAGAAGTTTTCTTAAACTCATCTTTAAAATTTTTACTTATTATTTATTTGTGTGTGTGTGTGTGTGTGTGTGTGTGTGTGTGTGTGTAGGTATACAGTGTGCACCAGGATCTCTCACTGATGAAAACAAACATCAGATGCATGTGCCAATTTTTACATCTAGCTTTTTATTTTTTACATCTATCTGAGGAACTGAGTAAGGGCCAGCAGGCTTTATAAGCAAGTACCTCGAACCACTAAGCCAACTCCCCCGCCTCTTAAAGCCCTTTCTCAATCAAACACCAATCAACTGAAACTGGACTACAAACATAATCACATACATTTATGAAGTATAAAGGACTGAGGTAACTGCAGTTTATGGAAAGAAACGTAGCATACTTCTCTCCCCACCCAACCAAATTAAAGTCAGGGCCTTACACATGCTAGGTACACACACTACTACTGAGCTGTATCCTGAGACTTCGTTTTACTTTTTATTTGGAGACAGAGCCTCACAAAGTTGCTCAGGCTGGCCTTAAACCTCATTCTGTATTCCCAGACATGTCGTGAACTTCTGATCTTCTCAAGTAGCTGTCCTGACTGTTATAATTTTGTTTTAGAAATTCCAGGGATAATTCTTCAAACTATCAAATAGGTTGAACATCTTTGATCTAAAAATCTTATACTTTGAAAGATGACCTGATGCCACAAGTGGAAGGTCCCACACCAGACTTCTTATGATAGAGAACAGCCAAAATACAGGTGCACCAAAAATACTGTACAAAACAATTATAAATATTTGGTGCATATGAGATGTAAATGAATTTTGTGTCAAGATGTGAATGCCCGTTTCCCAAGTCAAGATATTATATATGTTTGCAAATATTAGAAAATCTAAAACACTTCTGGTACCAAGCATCTCTGATGAGGAATACTTAATATGTTTATAAATCAACATATATGTAAGCCATAATGTTTACAAACTAAAGTTCTAGATTGACTGCATTCATCTACATTACTATTAATTACACTTCTTTAATTATTAAAGGGGATAAAAATGGAGAACTAATCACTCTAGGTTTTAACCTCTTTTTAACTTGATGTGTTTGGTACAGAACCAGTCTATTACTGCAGTAGACATGATAGTATCTGAATATTTATTACCTGAGGTAGGTGAGTAGTCCTACTACAGTTTCCATCTCAGGTTCAAAAACTCTATTCTGAGACTTATTCATTATCATTGACCTTCTCTTATAAATTACATTAGTGCCATCATCTTGCCTCTTCAAAAGACTGGTCATGGCAGAGTGGCCTATTTCATGAAAAGTAAGTTGAAGCTTACAGTCAAGTTGCAAAACACATCAATGGATGTTTTTTAAGAGATTTTATTGTGACTATGACACCTTTATTTAAAAAAACAAACCAGAACTCATCCACATACTGTGTTAAATCAAACTAGGCAGACTCAATGCCAAGGATGCTTACCTCCTCCACAATTTAATGTGTTCCTGGTCTGAGTAAGCTTTAAGGCACTCGGCTATGCGGTCCCCAATTTTAAGCAGGCAGTTCCGGGTATGTTCCAGCTGCTCTTGTACACTGAGTCCCTTGTCAGGCTTGTCCAGCTGTTTCAGTGCCTTTTTAACAGGCCTCATCCTCTCCTTACACTGAAACAGGCCAGCAAAGTAAAGACATAAGCCACCGCAGGAAAGAACGGCTCTTTGCTTGCATGCCCTAACAATTCCAACATCAGGGAAAACATAGCCCACCCCCCATGCTACATAATCACTAAAGAAGAAGTGAGTAACACCAGTGGAATGGAACAAGTGTAAATACTAGTCAGAAAACCCTGAGGTATGTGTGCCAACACCATACTTGCAGTTATATAAGGACCTTTATTTATACCTGACTTAGCCCCTCTGTATGTTCTGTTTCCTCATCTGCAAGAAGGCCATGGTAATGCCTCACAAGGCCACTATGAAGATCAAACATGAAACAGCCTTAACCTGAAAAAAGCACAAAACTACCCAAATTTTTTTAAAGAATTCTGTGAAAGAAACTAAATCACCCAAACTTGGCAAATGATATAAACAGGCAACCCACTGGAAACATGAATACCCAATGAACATGAAACAAAATGTTTCACTATGCTACCAATCAATATTTCATAATGGTCAGAATGGCAGAAATGTGCTAGGAATTAACTGTTTCATAATTGAAAAAGTTTCATGGTATCTATAGAAATTCCAAGTATACTTCTGAATTTTTAATGTATGTTTAAAGTTTCACTATAAAAAACTAGATTTAGGTCTATAGTGACCTCACTAGTAGAGTTCTTAATCAGCATAAGCAAGAAGAGTACAAGGCCCCAAGTTTTACCCCTGAATCCACAGCACCAAAAGAAAACTCCCAAGATTAAATGTGTGGATACAATCACATGTATACATGTAAAAAAGCATTACTGGATTTATTTAGTTAGTTTTGAAATGGAGCTCTCACCATGTAGCCCAGGCTGGCCTAGAACTTGCTATGTAACCAAGGCTAGCCTTGAACTTGTGATCTTACTACCTCTGGCTCCCCAGTGGTGGGATTACAAGCATGTGTCAACCATACTCAGACATACATCTATCTATCTATCTATCTATCTGTCTGTCTGTCTGTCTGTCTGTCTGTCTGTCTGTCTGTCTGTCTGTCTATCTATCTATCATCTATCTATCTATCAATCAATCAATGTGTGCATACAAATATAGATTCTTTTCTTTTCTTTTTGGTAGTACTAGGGACTGAACACAGGCAAGGGCTCTATCTCTAAGCTATTGCCCCCGTCCTTTTTCACTTTTTATTTCGAGACAGGGTCTCAACTCAGTTTTCCAGGCAATCCTTGAATTTATGATCCCTCTGCCTCACCCTCCAGAGAATATACATGGCAGTGCCACCAGGCCTGGCTGATTAACAGGTCTTTAAGAAACAAAAATCTTGCTACGTTGGCCTTGAATTCCAGGACTCAAGCAATCCTACTGCCTCAACCTTATGAGTAGGTGGAATTACAGACACATGCCCAGCTCATGAAAGCAATTTTTAAAACAGATTTATAGAGGGGCCAGAAATAATGGACCTCAGTGGTAAAGTGTTTCCCTAGCATGTACAAGGCCCAGCACCCATGGAGAAAATGATGGCACAGAATATTTTCTCTAGTTCTAAACAATAAAGGATGAGCAAGGAAACAAACGAATATCTTCATTTATTCACCTTACTCATTCAATGATTGTCATAGCTACAAAGAAAAAATATGTATGTGTGCATACACACAAAGTAGGTTCTAGAGGATACAGAGAGAGAAGAGACCTCACAGGATTGAATCAATACTCCAGGACAGGGGGATTTTCAAGTTTTGAAGATAGCTTTTCTTTTGTTTACTTTTTTTTAAAACTTAAAGAAGTGTTATATTAAACTATGTGATTTGTACAAGTGGGAGAAAAGAACCCAGAGCGACAGGGAGGGGATCAAGGGCTTGCAGTACAATGCAATCGATGTATGCAGCCCCAGCACAAGGGATGACAGGGTCCTAAGAACACACTAGCCATATCTAATCCCAAGCAAGGCCTGGTCCATTCACTTTCGCTATATCACCTTCCCAACTTCTAATGAGGGAAAGAACTGCATATCTGGGGCTATGTCTCAGCATGGAATCAGGAAGGTTCAGCAGGTTCCCTACTACTTTAACATATACCCAGGACCCTCCTCCACATCAGGTAGTGAATCTCACCACTTTACTCACAGGAACCTCTGTCATTTCCTCAAATGTACCATATACACTTCTGCCAAATGGCCTCTGTACATGAGTTAACTGGCGTTGGCATGTTCATCCCTCCTGTCTTCTCTGGTAACCTTCAGAACCCAATTCACACAATCATCCCCTAAGACATCCTTGACATCTCCTGAGCAGTTCAACTCCCCTTCTCACAGGATCTCCACAGCCCTGATGCAGAAACACTAACAAAATCTATGTAGTTATCTATCTTTCCTACTCAAATATAAAGTCTATAAGATTAGTAACAGTAACGAGTTACTTCAAGGACTGGTACAGAGAAAACATTCGAGCAATGTTAGCTCAGTAAACAGTACTATTTCCAAGTGACTCTGAAGGTCCCTTCACACTGTGGCAGGAGGAGCACAAGATATCCTACCAAACTATTAAAAATAGGGACTCTTCAGACATCATAAGCTATGTGATTCCGAAGTAATATACCAATGCTTACACCAACTAGAACTCTGTGGATGCATCTATGAAGGGCAGAGCCACAGCAAACATATCTCAGCATTAACACTTACAATGCTGAAGGTTTCCTGGTCCAGATCATCCTCCTCATCCTCTCCGATGGGAACAGGCTCACTTCCTGCTGTTATATGGACAGGACCCTGAGAGTGCTTTGATTTACTTGCAGATTTGGCATCACCACTTTTAACCTTTTAAGAGAGTTGAAAGGAATCTTCATCATTTCTACAATCTTGTCTTGCAATTAGGACTTCTAACTTACAGCGCATTGCTAGAGTGGGCAAATGTGACAGCCTGAGTTTATACAAACCTGTAAGATTAATAGCTTAATATTATACAATTTCCATTTCTATCTCTAAAGGGACCTAATTATAACTTGAACTTTATCAGTATAATTTTGAAGCTTCCTATTCCCTCAGCCAGAAAAGACACAAAAATGCCATGAAGAGGTTGAACTCTTCTGGAGTAACATTCATGCAGCAACCATTATGAACAGCTAGCTACACCTTGACCAGTATTAACTAAATTATTATAAATGTCTGAGGTCTACCTGAATCAACATGAAAAAATCTTAAAATTATGTAGATTGAAAGGCTATGAGAATATATACAATAACCTTATGTAAAAACATTTTGAAAATATAAAATGTATAGTATACATTGTTTATGGTTTATAATACAGCATGTGATATAAGCATAAAAGCATGAATTGCAAGGTGTCACACTAAGTACAGCATATTAAATATAAGGAAAAAACAGAGCAGGAAAGTAATACAATCAGGAGAAATAACATGAATAATTTCAGCAGTATCATTAAAATATTGACTAAAAAAATCATGAAGTACAAAATACAGCAACTGAGGAAAAAGTCACTTGAAATAGACATGAAAAATCAAAACACTATAGTATCAGATCAGGAGATAATCAAGGTCTATAAACTGCTCTTATATTTGAAAAGAAGACCTTCATTCTGTGGATGATGATGATGATACAGCATCATTTGCAACATAAAAATTGGAAAGACGGGGCTGGAGAGATGGCTCAGCAGTTAAAGCAGTGAGTGGGGAGATGAAAAGCCTGCCAGTCCAGGTTCAATTCCCCAATAACCATGTAAAGCCAGATGAACAAAGTGGTGCATTCATCTGGAGTTTGTTTCCAGTGCAGGAGGCCCTATTGTGCCCATTCTCTATCTCTCTCAAATAAATTGAAAAGTGATTTCAATATGGGAAATTTAGATTGCTTCCAACATGTTGCAGACAAACAGAAACTGTACCATCTATTAAAAATGACACAACCTTGTTCAGTAAGTATTTTATAATATACTGCTAACTGGGGAGAAAATCATCTGAGGTACATTATATTTTCAAATTTATACCTATATGCATATGGAAAAAATTCCTACAGCAGTAAGTCATCACTGGATGATTACAGCAATTGCTTCTTTGTATATTTTAGCAACAGTTAAGGATTAACTGCACTAGTATTTCTTCAGATGTCAGAAGCATACCATCTCACATTACCAATTCTGTGGTTGGAATAAACTTCACAGAAGTCCCAAGGCTTTTTATCCACTTCCACTTCAAGAACTTTTGATAATATTTGATAATATTTAAGCCCCAAACCCTTCAGATACCCAACTGTGGGCTGTGTGTTCCTCTAACATTAATGAAAAATGTATTTTATATTTCAAGTAATACCTGTAAGTCAAATTCTCTCACCTGTCTTATGTCATTCCAAACACCTCTCCACCAATATATAACAACAGATTATCAAGCAAAGGCCCTTTAGATTAAAGAAGTTCCAACATGCATATTCCTTGCCCCTTTTCCCACAGGAGAAGAGCAGGTAACCCACTGACAGTCCCAACCTTCTTTATAGGAAATACTCACGCACACAATTGTTCCAGGACCCTTTACTCCATTACTAACAGGAATCTTAATGGGAATTTCAAAGGCTATGGTATGTTCACAACAGAATGGCATCAATACCTTCTCTTTCTTATCTTTTGACTTCTTCCTTTCTTTGTCCCCTTCTTTGTCTTTCCTTGAACTCATTTGTTTTTCCTTGTTCTCCTTGTTCTCTTTCTTCTTCTGTTTTTTTTTCACAGGACTTTTTTCTAAGCCATCATCCTAGGCAACAAAGAGGGCTATGAGCTTTCATCACACCCTGGTTGACCTTCTGGAGAAAGCAACACTAGACCAGTAGCTCATCAGTATGTACAAGCTTAACCTTTTGCAGTCAGAGCCTGAAAGCACTCACTTGTATAATTCTCTAAGTTTGGCCTGTACAGGCACACTCTCTTCACTTAGATCCTTCCATCCAATACGCAAAGCAACTTTTTAATATAAGTGTTATCTAGCAAGAGGTGTTGCTCAGTGGAAAAGCACTTGCTCAGCATGCATGAGCTGCATCCCCATAAGAGCCCCTCTCCCAAAAGATAGAAACTCTTCCTACTTCACAGACAGAAAAAAAATGAGGACAACCAAAGAGACTGTATTACCTGTTCACAGCTAGTAACAGATGAGATTGCTAGTACCTGAATTTATGCACATTCACTCAAATCCAAGCAAATCTCTGTATCTACAGAGATTTGGGGACCCTCTTGGAGCTAATCTCAAAGGATTATACTCTCAGAGCAATAGAATAAAATCCTACAAAGCTGTCACTCACTGAAACAATACACTAAATAATACCAATTTATTTTACACTTTCCCCAAACTAGAGCTTACAAACTGACAAGCCTGGAGCCAAACCCAACCCACGGGAGAGTTCTCTTTGGCCTTCCAATGAACTGAGCTTCATAGCAGCTTTACCCTTTGAATTAGTCATGAACTCCCTGGTTAAACAGTCTCTACTACTCTCTCATTCAAAAACTAAATTATCAATTGTCATTTATCATGAAGTTTTCATAATTTGTGTCATTTACTTCTATTCTAGAGGGCTTTGCAGCTACTTAAACAATTATCATCCTCTGCTAAGAGTCAGCAAAGATGCACATATTTTATTTGTACTTTACCTACTATACATGAAAACCAAGCAGACCAGCTGGCACAATAAACAGAACTCAACCATAAAATCACACCTCAAAAACATTCAGCCCCATACATACCTTTACTTCCCCTTCTTCTGATGGGTTGTCTGAGTGTCTAGGAGAAGACAGCTCAAGTCCATGCTCATCCTTTAGCCTGGGAGCTTTGTTTTCCTTCTTTACTCGAGGCTTCCTCTTCTTTAATTTGGTCTGCAAAGTAAGAAAATGGTAAAACTACAAAGCGAACCCCTCAAAAGCATGCTCAAATAATGTTCTGACCCTTTCCAGCAGTATTAGTCACATAATCCAAATAGGAAATTTCAGGGAAAACTAGAATGTGAACAATTATTCCTGACAACAAAATAAAACTAAACAACCTATAAGCCTTATACTTTTCCTATACCATTTAAAAATGACTGCATTCCTTGACATTATTTCATTTTTTTAAATTCATCCTAAAACAAAAATTCCAGGAATAGGGAAAACATGAACAAAAAAAAATACTAAAGATGATATTGTGGTGGGAGTGGTGGCTCACACCTGCAATCCCAGCATTCAAGAGGAAGATTGCTATGAGTTCAAAGCCATGGGCTCCAGAGTGAGCTGTGTCAATCAGAGCTACAGTGAAAACTCTGCCCCACCCCCAAAAATAATGTTACTACTACATCTAGAAACAAGTAATATCAAAAAAAGAAGGAAAGGAGCTGGAGAAATGGCTCAGCAGTTAAGGTGCTTGCTTGCAGCCTGATGGCCTGGGTTCAATTCCCTAGCACCCACATAAAACGAGATGCACAAAGTGGTATGTGCATCTGGAGTTCCCTTGCCGCAGCAAACGGCCCTGGCATACCCCTTCTCCCTCTTTGTCTTTCTGTGTTTACAAATAAATATATAAAGGGGAAGGATGGTTAGGAAAATTGCTCTGTGGCACTTGCTTGCAAAGACTGCCAGGTTCAATTCCCCAGTACTCACATAAAGCCAGATACACAAAGTGGTACATGCATCTGGAGTTCATTTGCAGCAGCAAGAGGCCCTGATGTGTTCCCATTCTCTTCTCCTCCCTCTCTCCCCCACACAAATCAATAAAAACATTGTTCAAAAAAGAAGGTTAAAACAAAGACACTAACCCAAACCAAGTATAAATATGACCTATCTATCTCTAGAACCGAACACATCAAAAGTTATATAATCACCATGTTATCTACAGAATGATACTATATACTTATATGTGGAAAAGAGCATGTGGAAATTATGGTGAATTGTATTCATAATATTTGTGTTATTTATATTGCACAAACATTATGTATGTTAAAGATCACTTAAGCAACATGCACACAGACAGGATGCTAGTATAGGATGCATCTTAATTCTTAGCCTACACTGAAATGACAGGTTGGGAAAACTAATGGAGATAAGCTTAAAACAAATTCATCAGCAACTTGGTATTTTCCAGTGAGCAAATAAGGTAATCATGACTGAAGTGCAGTTTCTAAACTGAAGTATTGACTCCAATTGCCACTCCTGGGACCACTGTCACAGATAGCTAACTAGGACAACAGGCCAATCCTCAGGTATTCAAGCAATAGCTAGAAGTATGTTCCAAAACTGAGAATTCAGGAGAAGGAAACAGAATGACTAACTAGTGCTTCTACAGAGACATCAGGATTATTTTGATGTAATATTTGAGGAGAATGGGTTTGTTAGCATGTGGCAAAGATAGAGATTTAATTAAATGAACACTTCTATTATTATCAACCAAACTGTCACATGAATTTTTAAAAGCAGCATCTGACCCTGAGATTATAAGATGCTGTACAGAAAGGACACCTCTTTTCCTCACTAACTCTGTGGGTAAGAGTCTGGCACCCAAGGCACACCCAGCTGGCAGTGCACTCACCTCTTCACCACTTGTCACAGTGCCCTTCTTTTCCAGACCTTTCCTGAGCAGCTTTAGCAAGTAGTCTGCTCGGGTCTGCAGCTGCTTCCCCTGGGGCTTCTTATCTGTCTCCACAGGTAGAATCTTCAGCAGGAAAGGAAGAAAAGCACCCACCACCACCCACAGCCGGTTAGTGGATCAGGATGAACAGAGACAACAAAGAACTCAGCACAGTCCTTCCCTCCCCAACCACCCAAAACACAGATTAAAGCCTCATATCCTATCTCATGTCCATGGTTCCCAGTCACTGAAAAATCCCTCATGAGCCATTCATTTTACAAAATGGGATGGAGAAATCCAGCTCTCCCACTGGCTCCTACCTGTGCTGTTAACAGGGTAGAACAACTCAGGTAGGAGGGGCTTGTGGCTTCATCAGCTAGAGCATCCCAGCCGTCGTGGGTTTCCTCCTTCCAGGAGCAGGGAATCCCTGGAGCTAGGTTAAAGCTTCATTTCAGATTGAGATGCTTCCTAGAGCACTGCCGGAGAGCACTGAGCTCTGCCAGGACACGGCATGTTCCTTCTACCACAGCTGGACCTCTTAGGCCAGACTGGATTTGGTTTCAGTGCTGTAACAGGGTGCTATCACCCTACTAAAACCTAGATGGAATGAGCAGCATTGAATGTGCCAGGAAAAGCCCTGCTAAGACCACAATATGGAGTGAATCCAGTCACTTTTCCTTGCTTAAAGCTCTAACCATGGCCTTGTTCCTTACAACAGATAGGGTGGGAGGCTCAATTCTGTGAGAGAAGTATAGTGCAAGTTCAATTTCACTACAAAAAATACCAAGGTGACACTTATTCTTTGTGTACAGAATTGAAATACAGTTGCTTCCAATATACTCTTAAATAACAGGGCAACAACTGATGCCCAGGAATGCTTTTATTATTAATAAACTTACCCTGGTATTTGCTGTAATGAGATCTGACCTATAATAAATACTAGAATTTTGAGATTTCCCCTGTAATTTCCCCACAATTTCACTTGGCTATTATCTTTCCCTTTATCATCATCTATGAAACAGTGCCACAGTCCACTAAAGATGGCAACATTTCCAAGGATATAGAAATCCTGGGAATTTACTGCTGTATTAATATCTAATTCAATCCCCTGGCTTGAAAGCAGTTATTAAAAAGTAATTGGTATAAAAACAGCAAATCTTTTAGGAATCTCCAGCATCACAGTTACTTACTTTGTCAGTTAGTTTCAGCTCTGGATCTGTTTTAATTAGCTCCCAGTTTCCATAGCCATGCTCATAAATTCCTAACAGCAGGCGAGAATCATCTTCTACTCCCCATTCTACATCGAAATGTGCAGCTTTGACCCGACAAGTTAAGCAGTAGCTAGATGGGTTTAAAAACAAAAGGACTCAGAAGTGGCCTTTCTGATAGGTTGAAGAACAGGAAATGAAAACACTGTGAAACTACACACAACTCTAGCAGCAATTCTATTTTCAACCATCCAGGAACCCATGGATACATAGGCATATTAAAATATACTCACTTTTTTTTTTCTTCAGGGTCCACAGGGATGGATTTATGCAGCATCTCAAACTCTTCCTCATGTTGGATAATGGACTTCACATTAACCTGAACCCCAGAGATCTTGATTGTTGGGCCTCTTCTTTTCCCTGGTCCTTTCCCTCAATGATACAAAGTTTACATTACTTAAATGAAAATCTGTTGAAGTTATACAAATCATTATCACCAGACCTTGAATTTAGTCCCTAAAATCTCCAACTTATAATTAGGTTAAAGGTATAGTCTAAGGCAAAAATTTTTCTTTATTAATATTTATAAATTTTAAACAATTCTGTTTTGTAACATTTAGGAGACTAAAAAAATATATTGATGTTTGTACTTGTAAATTAATCTTGCTGTTTATACAACTTTGTTCTAAAATTAGTGAAATAAAAGAAGATATTGAAGTACATTTATATTTAAATCTTTCTTTTGCTTTCCTATTAATCCCACTAGCAGAGTTGTAGAAAAATTAAAGAGCTTAAAAGATGATTCATATTTATCTTCCTAATGCTGCTACTGAAAACTACAGGATCTTATTAATATCTAACACAAATAATAAAAGGTAGCTAAAAAAGTTACCCTAAACTTGATATGAAATCCTAATTAATCTAGAAGTAGACATAAATCCCAGTTAACCAGTGACCAAGTTGAAATCTACAAGATCATCAAGATTTTACTTTGTAAAAGATGGTACTTAATAGAAAATGGGCAAAATACATGAGTAGACAATTTAGAGAAAACAATGCAAACATATAAACAACTTCATTTACTAAAAGAAAAATGAAACTCTATTTCTCACCTATCAGATTAGTGAAAATTCAAACGTATAAAATACTCTGATGATAAGACTTGCAAACAGGTACTAGCAAACATTAGTGGGGCTAACATAAATGCACCAGACTCATACAGGAGAATTTGGCAATACCAAAGCCAAGTACATATTCAATTTCTGCAGGAACCTCTTGCCCAAAGATAAAGATATATCCAAGAAGATAACATTTTTACATTACACATTTATTCTTTGTAACCTTTTTTATAATGGCAAAAGACCAAAAACAAGCAAAATATTCAAAACTAGGAAACAAAAAAGATGAATTGACATCCATGTACAATGTAGAACACTGGGCAATTGTACAATAAAAAAACATTACTATAAAACAGAGTACTTGCTAATGGAAGAAAAGTCAAGTACAGAACATGACATGTACCTGTATGTAAGTAGAAATGTACAAACACACCTTTGCTCATTTATTTATTTATTTATTTATTTATTTGCAAGCAGAGAGAGAGAGAATGGGCGCATGATGCATGCACCACCTTGTGCATCAGGCTTTATATGGGTACTGGGGAATCAAACTTAAAACAATATGCACACAGAGAATCTTGCTTTCAATCTCTGTTTTCCATCTATGCTCTCTACTTCCCAATTTTAGGTCACTATTCTCAATAATTTTGAATTTATTATCCTATTTTTTTCTGTGTGTATTCACGTGTGTGAGTTGTAGTTGCTCATGCCACAGGATGTGTGTGGAGGTTAAGGGCCTTATATCTTGCTTGAGGCATGGTCTCTCATTCTTGTTTACTGTTGAACTCACCAGGCTAACTGGCCCATGATCTTCCAGTAAATTCTCTTGTCTCTGCCTCCTACTTTGCTGTCAATATGCAAGGAATACAGAAAACCCTCACAGCTTTATGTGGGGCCTGGAGATCTGAATTCAGTGCTGTAAGTGCTTTAACCACTGAGACATATCTCCAGACCTTTATTGTTTTTTTTCATTTTTTTCATTAACATACAGAATTTTAAGTATCTTTGTGGCTTTTTAATTTTCTTTTTGTGGTAGGGTCTCTCTGTGTGCATATTGTTTTGACTTTGGAGTATTTCCGGCAAATCTTTTCTTTTTTCTTTCCTTTTCTTTTTGCTTTTTGAAGCAAGGTCTCACTCTAGTTCAGGCTAACCTGCAACTCACTCTGTATCACTGGCCTCAAAATTGTGGCTATTCTCTTACCTCAGCCTCTCAAGTGCTGGAATTAAATGCATAGTCACCATGTCGGATCTTCATTTAAATACTTTATATGATTAAAAAAATAAAGTTACAGGTAAAGTACCTGACATGTAAGCACAGAACCTAACTTTGAACCCCTATCACTAACAAAATGCCAGGTATAGTGGCATGTACTGTTAATTTTAGCCCCATAGAGACAGACATAAGCAGATTTCTGGGGCTTGCTGGCTAGCTAGTCTAGCCTGATTTGTGAGCTCTAGATTCTGTAAGAGACCCTGTCAATAAATAAATAAATAAAATACACACACACATACATATAAATCATGCAGATGAATGAGGAAGATACCCAATGTTGATCCACAAGCATATGCACCTATGTGCATACAAACAAGTGCACAAACAAATGAATATGTATATATACATGCTACACACAAACATACACATATGAATGCAAATAAAATTAAATTAAACCAAGCATTGTAGCACTATAATTTCAGGGCTCAGGAAGACGAAAGGACTGCCACAAGGCCAGCCTAGGCTCTAAAGTGAGTGCCAGACCACCATAGCAAAGCCTTGTTTCAAAAAAATAAAAAATAGTTAAATTAAAATGAGAAAGGTAATCCCTAAAAAGCAAAAATAAATGAAAATAAAAGTCTGAATCCAGTTAGTGGCATAACTACACACAGAAAAGAACAACTTCAAATAATTTAAAACGCATTATTTAACCATACATTGTAAATTGGATGAACTCTAAAGATAAGAAAATATGCAAAGAAACCAAAGTTTGCATTTGAAAGTCTTATTAACAAACAAGAGTGCTTGAGAGCCCAGTAAGCAGGTAAGAGCACCCGCCCATCAAGCCTGAGGGCCTGATTCACCCTTGATTCTTTAGCACCCACATAAAAAAGCTAGTCATGGCCACATATGCCTGTAATCCCAGTCCCAAAATCATTGGAATTTACTGTTCATCCAATCTGACCAAAAATGGGAGCTCCATGTTCAGTGAGAGATTCCATCTTAAGGAAACACATAGATGAAAGACAGAAGAAGGCACCCAATATTCTGTGGTCTCTGCACACATGTGCATAGAGGTATGCACATCTCCACACACACACACACACACACACACCCCATAAGACACATAAATGTGCACACATATATACACAAAGGCACAAACACGCACATGTGTGGGGACACACACACACACACACACACACACAAGATTGGCATGGATATTTGGAAATGTATGTATATAATGTGGGGAAAACAAGTATACTGTCAACATTTTCAACAGCGGTATCAATCATCTTACTATAGTAGTAAGGATAGTAAGTAAAGTACTAAAGTAGGAACGTCAGTCTGAACTCAAAGTATGCTAAATATAGTGTGCATGAAATACAGGTCTGGGAAATTGTTATATAATGCCAAGAGAAAGTAGTAAGCCACTTCCAGAATGTGAACATGCACAAGAAAACAAGACATAGAACAAGAAAAATCTCCAAAGTATTCTAGGAGACAGCGAAGAGAACAAAGCAGTCAGTATGTATGGTGCATTACCTTTGATTTGTGTTTACAAAGAAAAAAGCATTATGAAATATGATTTTTTAAATTTCTCAAAAAAACAAGAATTAGTAGAGGCACATGTTTTATACATATGTGTATTATTTATTCAAAACAGTTACAAAGAAAAATATAAACTTAAAATTACTCCTTGGTATATTCTAGATGGTCTACAGATTTGTATTGGGATGACTGTCCAAATCACTCAAGTTTTTTAGGTTTCTTTTACACACACACACACACACACACACACACACACAAAATACCAATTTTTACAAAGGCTTTAACTAGTTTGGAAGGAAATGCTCAGTGAGAATGGAAGGGGAATAAGAGGGGACACTGGAGATGAATATTATTAAAATATAAATACAATTATAAAATAGTCAAAATTTTTTATTAAAGTTTAGTATTTCTAAAATATCTTTGAAATTCTATTAATCATCAAGATATTTTTAAAAGCAAAATTCCAAACTATAGATTCTCTTTTTATCTAATAATAATCCAAACCACAAATGCTCATCTTTATGTAATAATACTAACACTGCTTGTCATACACCAGGCAAACACAGCAACCAGTAAGAAACCCTCTCACTACTATTACTCCATTATAAAAAGAGATCAGTGAGGGCATATAACTTGCCCACAATGTTATAACTAAGAAAAGACAGAACTAGAATTCCAGGTAATTAGCTACCTCCTAAGCCTAACACTCCACCTGAGCTCCAGAGAGCTGACAAAGAGTGGCATTGCCTTGTATAAGAGAAAAAGTGGGGAATGAAGGCTCAGCTAACCACACACTGCTTTTCTGAGGGTACCCTCAACAGTAGCCTTTTAGCATTTTCCTCATAAGCACCCCTACGCGGCTATTAGAGCTCTCTCAAGGGCACACAAAACACTCTTGAATTTGTAAGAGAAAAGCTGCATACACAACTCAATTACAATAATTTCTAGTGCTATGAAAATCACAAGATAACCAAAATGTTTACAATATTCATGCAATGTTTTATTTAATCCAATTAATTTTCTAAATTCTTTATATCTGCCACAAGATCACAAGACATATTTGAACATTATGGTGTTTGTGGTCTGCAACAATCCTTTGTAGCAAAAATACGCCGATGTCCACTCAGCTTTGCCCCTTGGGTCTTTACATCACTCAAACTAATTCAAGCCAGGCATGGTGTCGCATGCCTTTAATCCCAGCACTCAGGAGACAGAGGCAGGAGGATGGCCATGAGCTTGGGGCTAGCCTGAGACTACACAGTGTATTCCAGGTCAGCCTGGACTAAAGGACCCTACCTCAATCCCCACTCCAAAAAAAAAACTAATTTAAACTTTTCATAGCAACATAAAAAGAAGCTATGCATCTTACTCATCACTCAATACATTCTGCAAATCTACTTCACTTGTGAGTAAATCTATGGGATCTTAACAACACTAAACTCACAGAAAGGCAAATCAAGAAAGTCTCAAAGCATTAGGCATATGTGAACTGAAACCGTATTTTTTCACATGTGTGTATGTCTGCATTCGTGTATATTTTCCTGTGTCTGAGTGTGGGTATGCCTGTGTGGAGGTCAGAGGACAACATCTATGCCAGTCCTTGCTTTGTCCTTCCACTTTGAGACCATGAATACATGTCAGGCTAGCTGGCCTACAAGCTTCCAGCAATTCTCCTGTCTCCACCTGTCATCTCACAGTAAGCACATCGGGATTACTGATGCTATTGCATCTGGAGTCACAGGGATTCTGAGAATTCAAACTCAGGTACTCATACTTATGCAGCAAGCATGTTACCCAGTGAGCCATCTTCCCAGCCTCAAACAATTTAAGAACCCTCAGCAACAGAAATTTCAATCCATGAACACCAAATTTTGGAGGACCCCTGAATTAAACTTAGTCTTACCTTCACTAGCATTTTCTTTCAGCTGTTCTTCATATTCCTGCATTGCTGAAACACAGCTGTTGTGAATCAGCTCACCCAGGCGTTTCAGATCTGCCACAGACTTGTCTACCAGCTCAGCATCCCGAGCTATGCACTCTAGCCTAAAGGAGGACAAACAAGGTCTCATTCGTTTGCTCTTGCAAAGTCACTTTTCTCTGCCTTCTTTTATGAGTCAATAACAAAAGGCTGGCACACTCATTTTCCATCATAAAAAGGGGGGGCTTAGAACATTCTATAAAACACTAACTTTAAAAATCAGTCAGGAGAGGGTTTGCCTCCATTTACTACAAACATGAGTTCACCAGCTACTGTTAGCAGGTGAAGTCACCTACAGACTATGGGCCTTCGTTTCCCTCTTCATGCTCTCTCTTTCTTCTGTTCTGCTCACTGCCATGCTCCTTTATAAGACATTCCCTTCATCTCTAAGCCATACAGAGCACTTCAACACATTGGCTAAAATATCCAGTTGTTAAAGGTGTCAGAACCATTTTTCCACATCCTGTTGGTTTTAAAACTTGCTGTTTCAAAACTAAGGATTCTATCTCTGGATGCTCCACCAAGTCCCAGAAAGATGCCCTGACTTCTATAGTCTCATCATGATATACTACTACAGGTCCCTACACTTCTTTCCCAAGTAGAAAGGGAAAAAAACAAAAACAAAAAAAACCACAGGCTTGGAATTTCCAGAAGCCACAGAAATATATTAGGGTAAGAGAAGGGATTCAACATTTCCTTTAAATCAGTGTTCTTATTGTAAGAATTTACTCCAAGGCTAGAAAGATGTCTCAGTGAGTAAGTGTTTGGTGCATAAGCCTAAGGACATGGGTTCAATCCTCAGCACCCAAATAAAAGTTGGGTATGGCCATGCATACCTATAACCCCAGTGCTGAAGGGAGCAGAGACAGGAGAATTGCTGATACTTGCAGATCAGCAAGTCTAACTGAAAAATGACAAGCTCCAGGTTTAGGGAGAGACTGTCTTAAGGAAATATGGTGGAAGAGTGATACAGGAAACCTGTCATTTTCTAGCTTCCAACACATGCAACACAGGGTGTGCATAGCTGCATACAACACACACACCAAAAAAATTGACTGCTATGTATAAAGCAAAATACTAAACTGATAAAAATCCAACTTCTAAATGTGCTCCTTGAATGCTAACACTTTGGAAATTAATATTCTTTATATTAAATTTGTATTAAAATCATGACATCCTGTTACTTAGGAGATCATGAAATCACCAAGAACATTTTCCTCCTACATTACTCAACTGAAGGACAAATACTAGCTACATATATTTCCAACTGGCATTATCTGAACATCTCTTCTGAAAACTACTCTGAACTATGTGGTTTGGATATACTTGCTGCATCTCCTTTACTAAGGTAAAAATCTCTGAATTCTGAATGATCACTACCATTTCTGTCACCCTTCCAATATGGGACATGGACCCAATGTACCAATGTTTGGAAAACACTGTTTCAGGAAAGCAAAAATGCTCCCCATTAATATTAAATGAAAAATGTAAAAACAGGTCTGCTATATAATACAACCAAAATAGAGGAGAATATGGACTACCACCAATCTTACCTTTCAAGAGGGAGACCAAACTTCTTATAAGCCTTGATGAACCTAAGAAGATGATCAATAAAATGCATTAAAACCCAAAAATGTTAGCTGTATTGATGCCACAATATACTGTGATGAAATACAAGCCACGTAAATTGTCAAAACTAGACTGGGCACAAACCCCTGCAACTACCACTAAATGATAAATGCTGAGTGTCTTTGAAATCAGTAACTTCAAATTAATGAATACTAAAGATTCATTCAAATAAGTGATGGGTTATGATACTACTTTAAAGAAATAGAAAAGTATGACTTGAACATCTTTGTTGAATCCAAGTTTATGGATTCATTGTGCAATTAATGATGTAATCATCACAACTCTGTTGTGATAAAATTCAAATACCATTATTAATTGGCCTATTCATTCCTTTAGCACTACTTTTTAAAAAATTTTGTGTTTGAATTTTATGCATATGTATGCATGTTTTTATTTTTTGTTTCTTTCAAGGAAGGGCCCAGACTGATCTGGAATTCACTACCTAGTCTCAGGTTGGCCTAAAACTCAAGGCAATCCTCCTACTTCTGTCTCCCAAGTGCTGGGATTGAAGGTGTATGCCACCTCTCCCAGCTATGCATGTATTTTTCTGTAACAGATTGATTTTTTTTTTAAGTTGTAGATTTACAGAAAATTGACAGGTGGTAGAGTTTTTATCCCTTCTTTCCTACCCAACTTCACAGTTTTTCCATTACTTTATTATTTTTATTATTATTTTTTTGTTTTTGTTTTTCAAGGTAGGGTCTCGCGCTCTAACCCAGGCTGACCTGGAATTCACTATGTAATCTCAGGGTGGCCTCAAACTCACGGTGATCCTCCTACTTCTGCCTCCCAAGTGCTGGGATTAAAGACGTGCGCCATCACACTTGTCTCAGTTTTTCCATTACTGACACATTAGTGTGGTACATGTTACAGTGAGTGAACTCTTACAGAAATATTAGTAACCAGGATATTTAATTACTATGCATTTTAATTTATTAGATTTTTGTAAAGAAAAAATTTGCATTGTTATTTTTCCAGTTAGCATACAAAGTTTTAGATACCATTATGGCATCAAATACAATTTGGTTCAATTGACTACTAGCTTTACTTTTAATTTGAAATTGTAGTGTTTTTCATTATTTTCTGATCAATGATAAGATTTCTAGGACTGTGACAAATACTTTTTTTTAAAAGTTAAGCAGAGTAAATTTAAAACTTCAGAGGTAAAACTATTTTGGAAACTACTAGCTCCTACCCATCCTTGTCTCCAACCAAAAATCTAATCTGCCTTTCCACAGTCTCTCCCTTCACCCATGCTGTGCTATCTAATTTCATGTTATTAACATGACTTGCTGACCACTGGCCCTGTCAATAAAGATCAAGATGTCACAACACATCAAAGGCCAAATTACTATGACAGTGTGATTATGTAAGGGGAAAATGGAAATAAGATGGTGGTGGGAACTAGAGCTAGAGCTCAGCAGCTAAGGTGCTTGCCTGTACTGCTTAACAAACTGGGTTCAATTTCACAGTACCCACTTAAAGTCAGATGCACAAAGTGGCACATGAATTCTGGATTCTCTCTACAATGGCTGGAGGCCCTGGTGCACCCATTCTTTCTATCTCTCTATTATTTCTCTCCAATCACTAATAAAAAAAACATATTTTTTAAAAGATTTGAATGGTATTAGCTATAAGACAGAACTGAAGGAAGAACGTGAATACAATAATTAGTGAAGTGCTAAATAAATATGAAATTGAACCTAGATATTATATATTTCTCCTTAATATACACAGAATAATTTATGCCTGAAATAACAATTTTAGGGCTGGGGATATAGCTCAGTGCTACCACTTGCCTAGCACACACCAGGCCCTGGGCTTAATCATCTTCACTACCAAACAGCAACAATATTGAAAGGGAGAAGCCTTTTTAGAATGCCAGAATTTAAGGTCATCCATAAATTTGTTCCCCCATAAAAGCAGCAAGAACACTGGGGGAAAGGAGTGGAAGGGGCAACCTGCCAAGATCAACTCTATTGAAACTAGAAGTTAGCAAAACTTAGCGCCATCTATAAGGCATTTGTTCAAGAAAATGGCTGACTCTCAGTAAGAATAGCAACACTGTAACTTGCTCTATTTCCATCTCCTCCCTACAGAAAGAACAGCCTTGAAAATGAACCCCTTTTCAAGTTCAGTAACTGCCCCGACCTGTTGGTATGGCAGCCACTGAGAAGCGAGGGCAATCTGGAGTATTTTAAAAACACTCTTCCCAAAGAACAGCTTATCTGGCCTGACCAAGCACCCCTAAAAGCATCACTCTGTAGCTTGTCTTTATTTGACCTGACTTAGAACTCTCTGTGCACAACCCTCTCCACAGTTTATTGGTCAAAACAATTAGATGTGAAGGTTTAAGAAAACAGGAACCCTGGAGCATATGACATGGGGAAAAAAAGACACTGATGAGAAACTAAAAAGAACTGGGGGAAAAGATGTTCACAGAACAGTCTGAAAGGCTCTGACAGTCATATCCTAAAAAGGAAACACATCTTGCAGGTCTATATACATGCAAAAGAAAGAGCTGAGAAAGTCCTAACTTCTCAATCCTGGCTGACTTTAGGATCTGCATATGCAAACACTGAAGGTTAAGGCAATGTTGTGAACAGCCTCCTAGAGCAATAAAACCAAATACACACACACACACACACACACACACACACACACACACACACACACACACACACACACACACACAAAGACAGAGAAAACACTGACTGCGCTAAATATAAATTAATTACACTCTTGTTAAAAAGAGAATGTCAGAAAAGCTCTAACACCACTTACAAGAGACAAGGTAAATTCACAAACACACACTGAAATAAAAGATGAAAAATAATACCACCTCTTTTATTCTACACACACACACACACACACACACACACACACACACACACACACACACACACACACAAAGAGCTGGATGTCCAGAACAGATTTTAAGGAGGGAAGAAAAAGAAAGCAAGCTGCCAAACAAGATGCCAGGTGCACTGATAAACTAAAGCCACCAAGTTACCAGCAAACTGTATAGGCACTAACGCTGTTGAGGGCAAGGTGTGGGATGTGAGGAAGGGTGAAGTAGGAAGTGGAGCCTCAATTTTACTATTATTTTTTACATGTACATTATTTGTTGTATAAACAGATATATATATATTGTGCATAAATGTCTCTTTCCTCCTGGTTAGAAATGTTCTGAGAAATGAGGGAATCAGAAGGAAACAAAAAAGAAAGAACAAAACCTGTAATCCCAGCACACAGGAAGTTGAGGCAGAAAAACTCAGTTCAAGGCCTGCCTTAGCTTCATAGGTAAAGAGGACAGTCTTGGCTACATGGCCCTCCTCACACCCAACCCCACCAAAAGTAAGCAAGAAATAGCTCATCTGAGGATAACCATGCAGAAAGAAGAGCCATTCTCAAGACCTAGAACATGAGTCAGTCAGCTCCTCTACCATTCTGCATGTATTAACTTCTGCCTGCCAGTTGTAAATGGCAGAAGTCCAAACTGCCAAAGGCTTACAAGCTTGTCCTTCAAGCAGCTCAAATGGAGCAGAACCTCCACCTACCTTCTGATCTCAGCATCAGTAAACCCCTCCACAAGATCTTTGCGCACACTGCGGGGGCGCCCTCTGCGCTTGGGCTTCTTGTCGTCATCAGAGTCATCTGTCTCACTCTCAGAAGCAGAGGATCTCTGGGCCTGTCTCTTAGACTCAGTGTCAGAATCACTGTCATTTGTCTGAGCCTAAAGAAGAGAAAAGTAAAAGTCACCCTTTAGCAAGTGCCAAGTCCACTAGATGACTTCCCATCAGAGCAGTCAATTTTCCTTAAACAAGTAAGGAGGCAGATAGATGTCAGGCAGTGAGGGGAAAACTGTCACCCTTCCAGAGAATTTATAATATGTGAACTGAATTTAAAATATGTTTGCTTTGCTGGGGTTGGTTTGTTTGTTTCATTTTGTTTGAGGCAGGGTCCTACTCTACCTCAAAAAACCCAGTACAACCTGCAATTCTCTGTAGCCCAGACTGGCCTCATGATGATACCTCAGCCTCCCTACTACTCACTGGGATTAAGCCCACCATCTAATTTATGTGATATCTAGTATAAAATAGATTCACACTACTTCCTTAGCCAACTAACCAATTCTCTTTGCTTTTCTCTTCTTTGTAAATAGGAATAAGTAAAAATACAACAGTACTTTTTATTAACACCGGTTTTAACGAGGATTAAGAGAATCAGTATGGGAAAATGCACCTAACTATGGCTGGCATACAATAAGTGCCATAGAACATGATGCCAGCAAACCTATCATTTCCAACAAAACTGTTAATAAAATGGATTTTCCTTTTTTTCAATGGTATTACAAAAGTCAAATGAAATAGTGACTGTGAAGTGCTTGGTGAGCAGTGCAACCCTGTGAATGCTTCTCAGTAATAGTCACGGAATCTTTCCTGGTATACACCAAGTACTCTGAACATTCAAAGACACAAAAACAACAAAAAGATTTGGCTCTCTGAAACTTGAAAGCAGTAGCAGTAAGAACTAAACTGTTAGGATTATCAGCTCTAATCTCAAAGGCAAAATGGAAAATTCTGTCAAATTCAGATCCCTTCCAGTTATGCCACAAAAAAAACTAATATGCAAAGACCAAGTCAAATGACTCCCAAGTGTGCTTATGAGCTGCAAATTATCCATTTTAGACGGCTCCACATACTCTGTGTCAGATCAACAATGCACGACCTCTCCCTAAACGCACAGGGACACAGCCAGCCTACATGGCACTAGAAGTAAGTAGTCTCACGTCTCATTTGATCACCTTTTTAGTGGAACTACGAATTCGAGGCAGCATATAAATTTCTTCTAGCTCCTTCTGCCTTTCTTCTTCCTCGACTTTTTTCCTTTGCTCCTCCGGAATAATCTCATCCCAGTCCTTGTGAGGACGCTCTTCTAGCTCCTCCTCATCTTCCATCGTTGCAAAGTTGGCAACCTAAAAACAAATGGACAACGCACTGTCTGACATTTCTCCAGTTCAAACAGGCAGGACCTAGTTGAATGTCTGTGTCCCTTTACCTTGAAGGGCTGGAGCTGTAGCACAGTGGTACAGTGCTTGCTTGGCAGCATGAAAGAGGCTATGGGTTCAATCCCCAGCACCACACAAGCAAAAACACACACAAATCATGCTGAAATCCTAATTTTTTTTCCTGAAATCTTATTTCTTAATAAGATGGGATAGAAAGAGCCTTTGAAGGGTCACTGGACCATAAGAATAGCCTTATGCTGAGGATAGTTCATGCTTTAGAAAAGGGGCCCTAGAGAGCACTCTAGTCACTCTGCCATGTGAGGCATGACAAGAAGCCAGCAGTAAAAAGGAAAGGATATACCCATTGAAATGTCTTCTAAATGTCTTTAATTATTCCCTTTGATCCATGTGCTTTCACTCTTGGCTACAGAGAATATGCTTTTTATACATTCCTGGGAGATCTAAGACTCATCAGTATAATAAGAAAAGATCTCTGTCATACCTGCCAGGGGCCAAAAAAAAATAAGAAAAAGTAGCATATTAAACATGTGCTGCTCTCACTGTTAGCCTGAGAACCTCCTCCAGGGAGATGGCAGTAGACACTGAGAGACTGAAAACTCATGAAAGCAGACAAGCAGAGACTGCTGAAAGCTCAACACTAAAGGAGAGTTATAAAACACCTCTAAGGTTCAAGGAACATTGTAGAAGAAAGAATATAAGAGCCACGGGGTGGGAAGGTCAACTCTGAGGCCCGCCATAGGGACTGATTAAATGATTAAATGCACTGTGACCCCACAGTGATTACCAATAACCCCACCGAAGAGGGCCCTCAGTAGAATGGGGACAGGTGAAAAACATGAATTCTATTTGTAAAAGACCATCTATGGGAGCTGGAGAGATGGCTCAGTGGTTAAGGTGCTTGCCTATAAAGCCTAACAACCTGAGTTCAATTCCCCATTACCCATGTAAAGCCAGGTGCACAAAGTGGTACATGCATCTGTAATCCATTTACAGTGGCTGGAGGCCCTGGTGCACCCATTCTCTCTGTATCTCTTCTATCTTGCTCTGCTTACAAATAAATAAAAAATAATAAAATAAAATAATTTTAAAGCCAGTCTATGTATGGTACTTTGTTGTGAGAGACCAAACTGAGTATGACAAAAAATACATCTTTGTCCATTCCATCTATCCTTTGTATTCTGACACGTGAATTCTAACCCTAAAGCTTGCTGTGTGACCACCATGTCTCCCTCATGCTACTCATAGTAGCCTTCAGGTTTTCTTGCTCCTCTAACTGCATGGAATCAACCTATGCTCAATCTTTTCATATTACCTCAATCTTGGGAAGATGATATTTTGATTTTCCTCCAAGCCAATCTCCCACATTAGGACTGCCAAGTGATCCAATTTCTCTGATCTCACATATTGCTAGGGAAAGTCATACAATCCTGCAGACTGGCTCAATAGCAAAAACACATCATCCAGTTCAGCTGACTCCCTGTCAGGTTCCTCCCTACAGTTCCCAGCTCCACCCATGGCTGTCCTAAATCTTTTCTACCTCTAAGCAAAAGGCTTATCTACTTTGCTGAGAATTAAAGTCACAAACTGAATTCTCACATCTGTCCTTTTCCCTAAGATGTTTTCCTTTCTTGTTGTTTTTGTGTGTGTTTTGTTTTGTTTTGAAGGTAGGGTCTTGCTATAGCCCAGGCTGGCCTAGAATTCACTATGTAGTCTAAGGGTGGTCTCAAATTCAGTGACCCTCTTACCTCTGCCTCCATTCAGAGTGTGGAATTAAAGGTGTGCCATCATGTCTAGCTCTTCTCTTTAAAAAAAATAATAAAATTCAGCCAGGCATGATGGATGGTGCACACCTTTAATCCCAGCACTCCAGAGGATCAATGTAAGGCCAGCCAAAAACTACAGAGTGAGTTTCAGGTTAGTCTGGGCTATAGGGAGACCCTACCTGGAAATAAAAAAATTTCATTTACTGACAAGATTTCACTTACTGGCATGTACATACAGTGTGTACATGATCTCACTACATATTCATTTGTGTATCTCCTATACTGCTGACAACGTGAGAGTTTATGTGTCTGTGTGTACTAGTGTGCATACTAGTACAAGGGAACTGAACCCAGGACATCAGGCTTAGCAAGCAAACTCCTATGAGCCATCTCCCCAGCCCTCCCTTTACCTTTCCAAAGTCAAATCTTCAATCTTTTAATTATATCCTTGCCCATCTCCAGTGAGGTGATGAGCCAAATTTTCTTCTTAGAACTTCCAGTATCTTACTATTCTCAAGGTTATCACCTTGCTTAACACACCTTTCTATCTACATAGTTGTATGCTCTGGACTTTTTAGTAACATGCATACCAGTGGTTTCATTTCCCATTCATGCAGTGTCCAGTCTCTATGTCTAACCCTGATCTCATTACAGACACCACTGACTAACTCTTCATTCTCTTAACAAGGGGAAAGGACAGGAAGAGAGGAGATAAGGGAGGGGGAGAAGAGGAAAGAAAAAGAAACCCTGACCACGAGCCTCCAATTGTCAGCACCTACAATTTCAATGCTTTTGACCTCTCTGTGACATGATTCTATCAGTGTCTTCCACATGTATAAATACTTCTGGTTTTTCTCACATACCACTGACAACATATTCTCGGGCCTCCTCAATAGCATCTTTTCCTCGACACCTGATTCTGGGCAGGACAGCTCACTTTCATGGTTATTTTCAAGGAGAAACCTATAGATTGTGTGCACAACATACTTACAACTCAGAAAGACACTAAGGATGAGTCAATTGGACACAGGGAAGAAGACAGCAACAGTACAAAGAAGGTGCTCAAGACAAGGATCTGTGAGTTCATAAATCAGTGCTGAGAATGCTCTCCCACAGATTTGATACCTTAAACTGTGACAGAAGCTCATCGGTAGCACTTGTTGATACTTCATTCTCTCTGGTTTCAGCTAAGCGCAAAATTTCATCAATATCCATTTCCTAAAATAAAAAAAGCAACAAAAATATAAGAAATGCAGTAATCTTTTACTGATAGTGATAGATTTACTAAACACAATAGATGAAAATAAACTATCTCTACAGCCTTAGTTCTATGTCCTTTACATGCAGTTTTGAGTTATTATTTATCCAAAGAATTTGGCAAAACTCAAGGAATTATTTTTTTTATATTTTCATTTATTTGCAAGGAGAGAGAATGAATGGGCAACCAGGGCCTCTTGCCACTGCAAATCCATACATACACATGTGCCACGTTGGGCTTTATGTGGGTATTGGGGAACTGAACTGAGGGCAGGCTTTGCAAGCAAGTGCCTTTAACCACTGAGCCCTATTCTCCTCAGCCCCATAACCTGAAAAATTAAAAAAATAAAATAAAATAAAACTACTGGAGAAAAGACACAATTCTTAATGTTTTATGAATTTTCTTTCCAATTTAAAGTAGTAACAAGTTTGAGTTTATAGAAGAATCTGAAACAAAGACCCCTAAGCTCACAACATTAAAGCAGCCTTAATACTCACCCACCAAGACTCAGGGAACTGAGCGGAAGAGGGGGCGGAAAGATTATGAGAGCCGTGGTGGGGAAGACAATCCAGAGGCATGGCACCCCTCAGTAACAACACACGTGTGCCAGGAGAACCAGGCTGAATACTAGGCTATCCATGGCCCCCTGCCCCAAGGACTAATCCAGACGGCCCATGGAGGATGCTATCCAGCTGATTGGGGAGGGGGAGGGGGGCATTGGGGAATTGGGGATAACAACTCATTATTTGCCCACTAAATAATGTAACTCACTATGGAGTTACATTATTTAATATATATATTAAATATATATATATATATA